>JAMKCH010028073.1:0-20663 GCA_023653785.1 Ophioderma brevispina | reverse complement strand
GAATAATGAAGTCTGGAAAGCTGGAGCAGATTTAGAAAAACAATTTTCCTCAAATTCAGTGTTTGATAAGTTTAGCCTTGTTTCTAATTTGTTCTGCATAAATGTTCACGTAAACCTCAAATTGAAACTCTTGCTAAAGTCCTGACTATAATACATAAATTACGCATTCCCCTTTAAAATCAATATCCCTGTGTGGAAGATTTCATCTTAGTTTCAACTCAGAGTGTGAATTTTGAAATTTTACGACATGGATTTTTTTTAGGAGCATAGGCATTCACTCAGGCAGTCCATACATCACACTCATTTGTCTTTCTCTCAAGGTCTTCAACAACATAATCAGGAAAAGTTCTATAATACTTTTTTCTGATCTTTTGATGAAAAATTGTCTGACTTACATAGTTTAGACTTTTTTACATTTTTTGGATTCCAGATCTCCCCCAGGGGGTATGAACTTTACTGGGAATATCTTATTGCTCACCTCTTCTCTAACAAGAGAACTGTTTGAATAGATGATAGAGTTGTTCGGCCAATCCATAAAGACAGAATATCTAACAACATCAACCTGGTATCAAACACTGAAATAAAACACAAACAAAAATTTCCTTGCACTTAAAAAAAATGCCTGGTACGCAACCCCAACAAAAAGCAAGCAAACAACCAAAATATCTGAAAAAAAAACAGTTTTGAAAATGCTTGAACTGATTGAGACCCTTTTGGGACTTCGCACAGTGTGCCAGGGTGTCAATATTCAAAAATCGAACCCCTATCAAAATGTCATTTATTTTCATACCCAGTTTTTAAACATCCATCACAACTAGTTAAATCTGAAATTGTTTGACGCTATGGAATCCCCGTGTTACCCCCAACCATAACTGAGTCACGGAAACCACATAAAACTGAAGTCACGCAACACATAAAGTAATTTTCAGGTACTTTTTTCTCAAAAATGTGTACAAATTTTGGCAGATTTCAAGTGTTGTTAATCACTCACAGCCTTAATAATAGATGACTCGGGAAACTCTCATGTCTTTTCATCCTATATTTTGTAATTGCCCTTTTTATCCATACAACATATCTCGAAACTATTTTCAATATCTTTTTCTTGGAATTGGAAGTGCATATAGAGTCAAGGCCGAATTTATCACTTTTTTTTTCGCACTTCGGTTATAAAAACGACTAGTACTTTTTTTGCCCATAATAACTGCCCACCTTTTAATTAACAACCACACCACTACGTTAAGCCCTCTCTGTAAGGTGAATGATACAACAAAGTTTGGTGCTGCCACCAACCGCCTCCCAGGGATCTAGAGGGTCCCGTTTCAACATCCTCATGAGAAAATCTCTTGTGGCGCGCGGTGGGCACATAATAGGCCTATGCAGTGCTGCCCATAAGCTAATACAAGCCGCTATGATTAGAGTATTAATACGTCACAAGGGTGTTTTCACAAGGTTCTGTGGCATGCGCATTAAGTCGTCAGGTCCAAGGAGCCGCCCATTGGCATGCTAAGAAGAGGCACAAGAGGCGTCTAACAATAAGTCACTGACTTCCGAGAGTTCTTCACTATGAATGTCTCTCCCGAATGAAGACTAACTAGGATCTCATGGCGTAGGCACTGCTCATCTGATCCATACATTGTCATCCTTGAGAATTTCATGTCAAGGAAAACGAAGAAGCTGAGCTTCCTGCAGACAGCAAGGCAATGCTCCTAGAAAAGCTACTCTCAATCATACCCCTAAAATATTGCTAGTGTATTTATTACTCTTTGAATACCTCCTATCGAATTATTATTATTTATTATCTCACAATTTTCCACTTATCATTATTCTTATTAATTATATTTTATATTTATCATATTTTCAAAACACAAGCGGGTGTCTAAATAAAAGCGCTCCAAAAAGGTCTGTTTTGGGATCATTTTTTTTTTGTTTCATCATCAAATCGTGATAGCATTTGCCACCTGAAATATGCCCATTTTCCGCAGATAGGAAAATCCGTTGGTGGCACGTTTTGTACAGTATCATTGAGGTGGAATGTATGACATAAGAGAATGGTAACAATTGAACGAACAGAACTTCAGTATCTCGTTCTTTCTGAGACTATTAGACTCCATTTTCAAGAGCAGAAGAAAAGACTTTTTTAAATAATCTTCCTTCATTAACAGATGTCATTTGTTTAAAATTAGCCCATTTTAACGACTTTTAACCAAATACTATGAATTGTTTGCAATTACATCTGTTATGCCACACAGATATGGTTCATGTATTCAAATTTAATATCAAATCCAACTTGTAAAGAGTGTACTATTATTATTTATGACTTAGATAGCATTATCTAGAGATATTTGATATTTGATATTAAAGTCCATTTTATCAGAGAAATTTTTGTTTTAAACTGTTATGTTTTGTTTGGGGGTCTGTGGACCTTTACCATCTGCAAGTATTGCGCCTATAGAATAATCATTTTTGGTTTTGTCTTTAAACGCTTCAGTTCAACCATTTTACACCCGATTTGAAAGCTCCTTTTCAGTTTTTAAAAGCTAATGAACTGCAGTTTATAATTTTTAAAAATATTTTACATATATGTAATTAAGGTATCAAATGAGGGCGGCTTGTGTGTGGTTTTATTTTTGGACACCCTGTAAGATACAACGGTTATCGGCAGCATAATAGCATCACAAAACCCCTGTACCAATTTTAAATATTACCAAACTGTCACGTAAGATGTTATTAATTTTTGACCGATATCGAGAGGTTTGTTTTTTGGGACACCCGTATGTAAAACGGTTAATCTGACAGCATAATAACAGTCGGATTCGGAATTCAGCATCACAAAAACCCCATAGTACAAATTTATGGCCCAAACTCTCAACGGTAGCGATTATTATTATTGACCGAAATAGAGAAAGCTGGCCCACTGGCTGTAAGTGCATTTCTGATCTTTGTTTTGGAACAAAGCACTTTCCCATTTTGTTTATGTTCAACAGATTAATAGATATCCCTTTATAACGGTTTACTTCTGGTGTATTTGGTGGCCCCTAGGCCACTCACGATGTTTTTACTTTCAGAGTAGAATTAATTAGTGCATAAGAACTAGGCACATATACTATACTTAGGGCCACAGTAACATCTCACTCTTTGAGGTAAGTTGGGGTATGAGGAGATGGATCACAAAATGCCCCTTCAAATTTCTTCGGCTTTTCAACCAGCGAATCATTCAATTCGTAGATGAACATTACAATAAACTTCAAAAGTGCATTTGCTTTTTTCTACAACAAATAGCAGCCACAACTTAATTTGCTGATTTCTGTCCGTGTACTCATTTTCTGCCGTACAGTATGTTTGTACTTACGCAACAAATCCCAAGATTCCGTTTTGGTTCCTACACTTCCTGATAGGGTGATTCCAACCCTGTCAAATATAATCAAGAAAAAATGGGGTACTGTAGTCAGTATACATCCATGATAAATTCTATGATTTACAAAAATTAATGCTTTATATGCAAATCATTTACTAAAGGTTGTTCCATTTATTTACAATAACATTCTTGAGCTTTTCAACACTCTGTGCAACTCGCAACTGCTCGTACCACATGCATGCGTTTCACAAACACACACCCCACACACACACACCACCCCCACACTCACTCATTCACACATCACATGCCACACACACACAGTTTAACCTTACAGCCCATGTGGGTGTAAAATGTGGTGGGAGTTATGTACACTAAAGCTGTGGGAGTACCACACAACACCAAAAATAACATTGTGAGGTAAAAAAGTATTTCCACCACCTTTTGGGCGTGCCAATCAAACCCCCCCACCAGACAATGCACTCTTTTTCTGCGGCCTGCCTCCCCCAAAACTGAGTAAATCTGAGAAAATTGGTATCACAGACAAGGAGAAAATTTGATTTTTTACTTTGTACATAAGAAATTAGTGTTAATTGGATCAATTAGGAACAACTTTGCTCATCTGCCTGTGCAATCAACATTTTTGCAGCCTAAAAACTACCAAAAAATTTTTCATAATCAAAATGTTACAGATTTTTTTTTGTATTCAAATTTAACCCAAGCAAGTCTTACCTCCTTTTTGATATTCCCTTGCCTACAAATTGAACCATTGATCTAACAGCCACTACATGGAAGGATGGGATGCTACAAACTGCACAGCAATGAGAAACCATCATCTTGGAGGTCCTACAACACAAATGCATATTGGAGAAATTGTCACTTCTGGTATTCCTTGGATCAACCATGACGGTAATAAAGGATTCCAAAGTGTTTTTCCCCACCCCAAAAACAAAGTAGTCCATTTTGAAAAAGGGAACCAAAAGGGGACGTTTGTTGCAGCGAGGGCAAGAAAAACTAGTGCAATAGCTGCAAAGTGATCAACCAGTGCTACCCACGTAATTAGGAAACTCCACTTTATTCTTCATTGAGTCCACTGGCAGTTGACAACAGTTGCCTGCAGAACCACTTATAGAGCCCTGTTTAAGGTAGAAAGATCCCAATCAAGCTAAAGTCTTAATTTAAACATTTTTCATGTCTTTTCATACATATATAGTATATAGATGTGCAAGTATGTCAATCCGACCCTTTCTTAATCCATTTATGCCAATTGAGAGCTCCAATATGGTCCGGCAATGGGTTGTTATTTTGTGAAGAAGGACATCGCCGTAAAAAAAAAAAAAAACAAGATAAGGATGAGACGGGGCCCTCTATAGTTTTAATGTTCATGCGAACGAATGCACTTGAAACGTTTTGTCATTATAAAGCGACATACTCAAGTTTACCTTTTGCTGGTTTAAAAAAAATCCTACATTTACAAAATTCCAAAAGTCGATTTTGAGTGGAAAGTTATAATATAGGCTTCAAAGGGTAATTTGAATTTCCAATTTGAACCCTTTCCCCCCCAAGAACCACAATGCCGCTTTGCAAGCATGGGCTATATTTATTTAGCAACATTAATAGTGGCTTTGGGTTCTGGGGGGGAAAGACCTCATTTTTGCATTTGTTGTTTCTGTTGTTCTGGGGGTGGCCGTAACACTAAATGGAATCTCCAAAAACAACACAACCTATTGCATACAAACGCCTTATCACATCACTAGGCGGTAAGGCATGCTAATTTACCAAGGCTCAGTTCAGTAGCCGTGTATGAGCTCAGTACAACATCTGACATTGCATATCCTGGGTATCATAATCTACAAGGGATGTATTTTGCTCATGCAATGGTGAATGAAGCTATTGAACTGCGCCAAGGGAATTGTATTTTATTAGCTCATAGTGTAGTAACTTGCTCATGATATAAATAGACGGTCATGGCCATTTGTGTTGGCATTCCAGTGTCTGCTTGGTGTGAAGACGGGTTATATAACCAAATCTTAGCACATAAAGCTAATGGTATTTTGGGTAATAGTTTATAAAGGGTTTGCCTCATGTAGCCTCTTGTTTGTAGCTTATTGAGGGAACAAGGTCTATCTAGACATCACTTACAAGCTCCCTAACAAAGGGGCAGCTATTCAACATATTCCTGTTTCAGTATTATGGTCATTGACATGGAGGCAAGCTCTAAGCTTTGCTTTTTCCAGAGAAGCGTGCCCCTGAATTTTCTCAGACTTTTCTCATTTTTTTCTTGATACAAGTGTATTTTGGGGATAAGAAACACCTGCGTCATGATAAATTGTTTCACCACCAACTCAAAATTTATGGTGAAATATAACAATGATTATTATGAGGGCGGCCCCCTTCATTTCTTTCCGGCGATGTCCTTTTGATGCGTTCTCCTTGACCAAGTGTACCACTATCACATAACTTGGTATTTATGATAATTACACAATTTGCCATGGTACGACGATTTTATTTTTTCTAATTTATTAAAGTTTTGCATTTCATTCAACATCCTGAAATTACATGAATTTCAACAGCTCATTAATATGTTTAATCTAATAACTCCAAATCGGTAGACTTTTAAAAATAAAAATGTCGTAACAACATTATCATCTAGCAACAACTCGGCAAATGGGCATTTATTTGAAGAAACAAAACTGCAGATATTGTGCATAAATTTTTTGGACACTTTGTCCAAAAATAGAAACTGAGGAAATAGGCAAACAATAGGTTTTCGATACTTCTGGTCATTAACATCACCAGTGTTCTTGCGGCCATTACATTACCTTCCTTAACCCCTATGTAAAGAGGTTGTATTTGCCTGAATTCCCTGGTCTGTTAGAAAAAGTGTTTCAAATTTTTTTTTTTATTTCGTAAGTGTTTTTGCAAAATATATATAACTAGGTTCTAAAACGCATTGCTAAGGAAACAATTATTATTCAAATATGGTAATTATCTTTTTGGATTTTTCATGGTTTGAAATTCACTAAAAACCTGGACAAAACAGAAAATTGATTTCTTTAAGGAAAAACATTTTTGATTAGGATCTTTCTACCTTAAAGACTTGGGATATCCGATGTTCAATGGGAATATGGACACAAATAGCAGCTATTGCACTTATGACCTTTTTGCACTTACACAAGAAAGCGGTTGACACAGCCATTTGTAACAAATCAAATCTCTTACGTCTTATATCCACTAGAACAGTAGTACTTAGTTTCGTTCAGCTGCAATTTTGTATGCCTCAACTGGCAGGAACTACAAAACTTCAAAGTTTATTACTCTCCTAAGCAGTCAGTCAGTCAGTCACAATATAAGGCAAAAAAAAAAACAATTTTATGATAGTGCGAAAATGTGGGATTTTTTTCATTTCAGAAAAAATTATTGCATTTTTCCCACACTTTTCAATTTTTCGGCCATGCTTATTTCATTTTTTTTTTTTTGAAAATTAAAAAACAAAATCTAATATACCTAACAAAATGCGCTAAAAGACCAATTTTAAACAAATTTTTTTTCTTGGCTAATCTATGCAAGTTCTTTCAAGTGCATCATCCCTTATAAAATCGCTCAAGGTAGATTGACTTTTCAGAGCCTAAGGGCAAGGTAAGGCAACTTTTTCAAGTGGTGACCCAGATTAGCATACAATTATGTCCCTGGCAGGCAGCCTGCACAAAAAAAAAATTTTTTTCTCATTTCACACTTGTAAATGATTATTTTTTTTTCACAAGCTGACACTGACCAGGCGAACGTTCGTATTTACGCGATGCCTTAAAATATTTCCCCGCCGAATGTTGTCGATCACTAACATGAGATAAATGCAACTACAACCCCCCAAACACCCCACCCCCTCCCCAATACCATGCAACCCACCCTCCCAACACCCTGCAAAACCCCACCCCCTCCCCAACACCCTGCACACACCCCACCCCCTCCCCAACAACCCCGCAACACCCACCCCCTCCCCAACAGCCCCACTACGCCCCACACCCTGCAACCCCACCTCCTCCTTAACACACCCCTCAACACCCCAAATCCCCTCAACACCCCCATCCCCCCACCCCCCCCCCCCCCCCCCACCACAATACCCCTTCAACCCTCCTCTCCTTCCCCACACCCTCTCTTCTTCTCTCCTTTCATATACATACGCCGCATATATCACATACTTTCATATTGCATCCCTATTGCATAGTAGTCTCATTAGCGCAGGAATTTTGCCTATCCGACGTAACGTTTCAGAGAACCAAACAGCCATTATCCATATTTAATGTAGCTCATTTGCATCCTACGCCGCCTATATCACATACTTTCATATTGCAAAAAAGATGTGCCCCATGATATTCTCTCATGCAGTGCAGGAATTTTTTGAGTATCCCGATGTACCGTTTGAAAAATCTAGCCCATTTACGTTGATTTTTGCATACTAATGAGCTCATTTGCATACTGCTCAAATTGCTCGAATACGCACCCAAATCTAATCAGGTTGAGAACGCTTCAGCCCACTTCCTTCCACCAAGTTACATCATATACAACGCGCCTTACAACTCCAGAAAACTTGTACAAAGGCCTTGCAGGAAAACTTCAAAATGTGCAAATTAGATAACTTATTAGCATATGCCCAAATTAATCAGGTCAAGACCAATCAACCCGCTTCTTTCCACCAAGTTGCATCATCATTGGTCGCCCTTATACGGAACTCCATATAAATTGTGTCCAACCTGGGTTAACATTTTTTAAATTTATCACAGACGGACGAACGGACGGACGAACGAACTCCTCGTTCGGCGGGGGACAATTATTAGTAACAGTAAAAAAAAATTAGGGGTTCACTCATGGTTTTTCATGATAAACGTTTGATTTGGCCCGAGGCAGGCCGTGCCGGGCGTCGCGAAGCGACCCCCCGCCGGCCTGCCCTCGATGAAAAGTCACTCTGTTCATAACATGTTTTCATCTTCTTCGAAACTTCAGAAAAACAGCAAGATCGATTATCAATGGAATATTCCATTACAAATAGGGGTGTGCTTTGTAATGTGGTCAATCACCTACAAAATTTTGAAAGCATGTTTTGTGCTTTTATTCAATCACCATTTCATGAAAAAAATTTTTTTTTTTGTTGACACGTCAAGTATATCGTTGCTTCAAATATTTTGAGACAAATACCCTAGCAGTCATGCTTCATTGCGGGGCTCATTGTACACATGCCTACCTATTTCTACAAGCCTACCAAAAAGTGACAGAAGTCAATTACTGCAGGGCCATAAACGTGTTTAGGATCGGCTCTCAACCAATCACACTGCGAAAACAATCTCCTCATGATGGTGTGAATAAGAAATACATATTAAAGCAGCACCCCCAACATAGACTGTTGTACTGTGTGCACTGCACTTACCCTGCAACAGAAATGTCTTGGTGGACACCTGTGGCTGTTCCTTTAGGTTTCTTCTTCAAAGCTTTCTTATCCCTTCATCAGAAAGGGGGAACCATTGTCCATTTTTCTGAACACCATTAAGAAGCAGGAAGGAAGCAATAAACTTGACTAAGATACGAAAACAAACTGTAAATTTACAGATGTATAAGGTGTGGTCCCTAGGAATAAATGGTAAAGGTTAGTTTTCTTTTACACCCTTCATAAATATTGCAGAATCTTGCTATATATGCCTACAATGTCATGATGTGACGTTATAGCACCCTCTACATCCCCACTCTCCAGATCAAAACAACATAATTTGAAACTTTGAATTTCTATTACCCAGCCTATTACATCATTATTACAAAGTAGTTCATCTTGACCATAAAACATGACTTATCTTAAAGCATGCACACTGGCTACTTTTCACAAATAGCAAATTTCTTAATTGTCTCTCAAATGAGATCTAGGCCAAAAAAAAAAATTTTTGGAAGAATAGATATACATTTTCCACATCAAAACTAACATACTCAAAAACAGATAGGGATAGAAATTAATAAGAGGCTAGAACATCCAGGTAATTTGTAGGCTACCCTTTTAAGTTTTCGTAACTTTGATCAACAAATGTTGTATATTACAACTGAATATCATAGCCTCTTTACTCATTGATATTAAAACCACAAAGGTCACAGAGCGGTCCAACAGGTGGCATTCCGTTTAAAACGTGCATAGGCGTGCATCTTCTTTGTTAAACTCCATTTCGTCGTCTGCTTAGTTAATGTCGCCGGCGAACATTAATTATAATAAAATCGTTCTGTTATTACCCGTAAGGGTCTTTGGTCTAATCATTTCAGGTGAGAGCTAAGTGTATATAAAAGCTTTACAACCATGCACCAATATCGAATTGAAAATTTGAGGGCGCACTCTTTTCAAATGCGCCATGTCTCTTTAAAGCCGACTTTTACTAACCTCAGAGACCGTGTTTCGAAATTGCTGCTCAGTAAATGGTCCCAAAGACTCTTGGTACAAATCCACGATATAGACCAAAAACACCATCTACTCTGCGAATATGCCCAGCTTTATAAATGTACAGAAACACAATCAAAAGGAGAGGTTTAAGAAAGTCCACAGAGGGTTTTGGAGTAATCCCCTTTCAATTTGCAAAAAAAATTTACAAATTTATGATTAGAATCTTTAAAAGGCACTATCAGTGATTTGCTCAATCAGAAAAATCGACAAATCATCAAAAATCAGATTTTTTTGCCTGTCTTACAAGTACAATTTCTTAACATACCCTGCGAAATACTAAGACCAGAACACTAAAAAGGACAAAATCGGATACTTTAGTCATTTATGTCAGTAGGACAATATACAACACGTAATTGAATGGAATTCCGTATCTTTGAACAATGCCGTTTTCTCCTTTTCTGGAAAAGGTAATTTAATGATAAATCCTACGACTTATCTGTCATTTCACTTTAAGACATATGCAAATTTTTAAATATTTGACTCTTTGGATGGTATCACGGATAGTGTCCTTTAATTTTCTTGATTCGTATAATGAATATCCCTCCCCCATTCTACTCAGAAGCAATTCATCACCGAGTCTCTCTGTTTATCTGTCCATGATACTATTTATCTCTTTTTCTGTCTTGTCTTTCCCCAGATATAATTATCCATTATAAATACTGCTAATATGAAACAGAAGGATAAACTTGAATGGAAAGCAAACAATAATTATACACTTACCATATCCAAAAATCCTGGCAACTGCCAACATTGACGGAAAAAACAGATTCCTTCCCAACTTGGGTGGTAGAGGTTCATATCCAATCGGTAGTTTTAAAAAAAATCAAGGCTACATTAGGAGAGAGTAGAAGTAAATGGTTTTTCTAAATGTGAGACAAGCTAACAATTACAACGGCAACAAGTACAACAATACACGGCCAATTTCTCCATGTTAGTTACCACACAGCTCCCCCCGAGTAGACAAGCCAAACTGATTACATACCCACTATGTCCACTCGCCGGCAGGATTCTGTGTATTTTTGGCCGCATAGACGGATCGTGTACCCACAGCCTGTCTCCCCCGTCGTGGAGTAACTACGTGGTTACAAACAACCGGCTCTCAGCGCGCGCGTATTTCTCTCAGGGCCATTTTGTTTTTAGATATTTTTTCATATATTGCACTTTTTTATTTAATGTGCGGGTATAATTGGGGTTTTTTTGATAATGGCCCGAGTTGAATTTCCTATGATTTTCCCTAAAAAACGTTCAAAAATGCTAAACAAACAAGTTGTATAGTGCCCTCATTTCATGAAATTTTCATCCACTCTCAAAATGGCGTCGTGGTAACCGCGGAGTAGCTACATGGTAGCTACGTGTCCACGGTACTGTCTACACAACATCCACCTTCTCTCCACCTAGTGGGCAACTACAGGGAAGCCATTGGGGTAGGCACAGCAGAGTAGCCACATCACTGTATACATGTACCTAATAACTGTGTACTTTGTAAGCCCTATCTTGTAGCTACTGCCTCGCAATTCGCCCAGTGTGTACTGTGCAGTAGCTACCGCGGTAGACATGGTGTAGCTGCTGTATAGGCTACCACGCGAGTAAGAAAACGGCCGTGTACCTGTTGAGTACACATCCTTTGGAACATGTTTTTCAATGGGAGAATTGTGCCACATGATTGAAATGGGTATTTCCTGGCTGGTTCTGCAATCTGATAAAAACTCCTCATTGGGTCAAATTGAGTCTGGCGATGCTGGTTGTGTGAAACTCTTATTGTGTGTTCACTGTTGTGTGTAATTTGTAAGTGACTTCAAGTTAAGTCATTGCTATTGTAAAGTCTGGTTGCTGGTGTATGTCTGAGCATCTATGGTCTGAGCTGGTGATGGAATGGAAACTGATAGGAAATGACCTTAAAGGTGCAACAAGAGATTTCAAATAACAGTGTCCCTAAAAAAAAATGAAAATTCTGATTTTTGGTACTGGTGTAAAGCTTTATATCAAAAATATCCCCATCTGTAAGGATTAAGCTGAGAACTGTTTCTTTGGTACAAAAATTGTGAAATTTTCTAATTTCGTATAGGAGCAATACGAATTCAGCCTATGTTTTCTTTTGAAATATAAGCATATACAAATCACCTTCTGTTTTCACTTTAAGTTATTTCTGTAACCAAATAAAAGGTAGGGAATCTATTGAGCGTCTAATCTATATGAAATCACTACATCTCACAGAAAATATGGATGACTTGAAATCTCTCTTTGCACCTTTAAAAATGTCATCTTTCAGCACCAAATGTTTCGACACAACACCAGGTTTCATGACATACAAAAGCGGGAGAGCACTGAATGTGTAGTCACGAAAGGTTATGTGTAATTGTTAGCCATTTAACAATTTTACTGCATCCATCCTCCCACCCCCTCCTCTCCAATCATTTCAAAGCAGCATATGCAACCCAAATGATTTATATATATCATCAATCGTATTATCCTTTATCTCTTCTAATCCAGTTTTTAAAGACCTTAATGAACATGCAGATTGTAATTGTTTTCATAAAATCGTGATTTTTATTCAGCTTTCTTTACACTCTTACATTTTGAAGTATTTGGTGCTGGTCATATGGACATCAATTTCTCCATAAATTTCATACTTAGTTGCCACCATTTTGACATATCTTTTGTATTATGATACTTCTAGACATAGTAGAAGTGGTCGATCCTCAAGATACTCAGGTAAATTGGATGGATTTGGAGGCTTTTATTTTTTATCTAAAAATTGGTGGTGGTTAATGGCTAACCATTACACATAACCTTTTGTGACTACACAATTCAGTTATATGATAATGAACCAGTGTTAAATAATGTCAATGTGTGCACATTTTGGGACCAAAAAAAAATATCGGGAAGAGGACACTCGATGACTCGATCAAGAGAATGGATGCATACGGCACACTGATCTGCTGAATAACTGTAGCTCATTATAGTTTCACCAGTCGTACGTGCGCTATTACGCTACGTCATCCCCTAGTTCTGCTAAGCATAACTCCACATTCACACCTCTATTACCCACTTACCCCCCAACACTACGCCCCCGACTTGTTTAAAATTAGTGACAGTGGGGGGGGCCACATCTCCTAAGTTGACTTCCAAAAAAAGGCTCGGATTTGGCCAAAATGACTGTCATTTTTGATCTAGATGTACTTTCCTAGGTTTTAACTTAAAGGTTCATGTGTAAATCCGAAGTGTTGATTACTTTCTTACATTTTTTAGGCTGATTACTTATTCTCTCTCTAAGGGAAAAATTTTTGGCCTGTGATTCTATTCAATTTATGCATTTTCCGGGGGTGCTGTCATTGTGTGCCGATCTCACCCGGAGAGCTAGCGTGTCAAACCCTTGCCATTTCCATGCTTGGCAGACTGTCAATACCCACCTAGATCTTCTGATAACAATGACTTTAAGGTACCAGTCGCACGATATTGAAGAAATGAGAGCTTCCTGACGGTGCGTTTGTAAATGGTAGTATAGGCAGTTAACTAGAGGTGGCAACCTGTACTACTTTTGGTGGGGAGTCCTAACCCCTTGGTCCTATCCCGTCACCTCTGAACCCTAAGAACTGTCCAGAAGTTGTCGTCTGATTCAAAAAATATGATCGAGGCAAACAATTCGCATTAAATCAACCATATTAAGTAGTATTTTAGGCGTGAAATTGTAAGAGATTTCAGGTACTTTTCCGTGTACAAGGAGCATTTATCATATAAATAGCTGAGTAGGCATTGCAATCTCTCAGAAATTGCCCAAGCTGAATATGTAAAAACTTGTGAGTGCAGGGAACGATCAAAATTCAGCACCTTTGTTGATTTTAATATACGTGGAGATGGCAACCTGCTAGATTACGTCGTATGTTGAAATCGTAATTTTAAGACAGGTTTGGCACTACATGAATTGATTTACATTTTTTTCCTGGATGTTCTGAAAAAATTTGAAATTGATCAACATACCAAAATGTATTCTTATTTAGCCGAGGCAAGAAGTAGATGATGAAGGGCCTATCACTGTTAGTGATGTTATGTCCAATTTTTTTTCTCATCAAGTGCAGAAAACCTATTTAAATCCTGATGAAGGGAGCCCTCTTTTGACACCAAATCTGCAACATGCCTACCTATACTAGACACATTTACATATTTTAAGGATAATTTAAGGACAGTTCGTGATGTACTTGTTAGTCAAGTCAATCAATTCAGTATGTTTTCCTTTCCCATTTTTTTTCTCATAAAGGAAGATTAATAGAGGCGAACCGGTGTAATCTCTGGACTGTACGAACCTCAAACTTCTCCGTACAGCTTTGGCCAAGGTAGAGAAGTGAGCCTTTGACAAAGATTGCTGGAAGTGGTTGGGGTGTGATATCCCATTGTTGTGCTACGTGGTAGTTATATTTTGTACACAAAATTTAAACATTTGAAGATCATATGAGAAAGAATGTCCTCTATTATTTGAGAGATGATGTAGCTATATAGGGACCCTGATTAACTAGTCACCCTGATTACATTGCGGCAGTCTTTATGGATTACGTACATGGCGTGCAAATTTATCCCATAAAGACTGCTGAATTCAACAGGTTCCAGTGACCATTAATGCAGAAAGAAAAGGCGTTACCAAAACAATCATAGCTGCACATTTTTACTGAGGCAATATATGAGACATGCATGGTTAATTTTTCTCTCGCTTCCATTCTTCTCTGTTTGTGAGTGGATGGATCAGTGAGGGAACGTGGCCATTGTTGAGTGGCTCATGTTTTTGAATGGCCATTATTTTGCCTTCTTCTCCCCATTTGGTGGCCATGTAGTGCTCTGGACAATGGGCTGTTTCCTGTTCATTGTGCAGTTTATTAAAGTACTACAAGATATAGGATCAGCTTGAATATATTGAAAATGTTTACCTTTGCAAATCATAGAAGAACAAATTCTTTTGGATTTAACAAGTGTCATGATGGCTTACCCCCCCCCCACAGAAAATAAGAGAAAATCAAGACAATGATCCATATGTGATTTTTTTATATTAAACCACATGTATAAAGCTCATAACAGTGATCGCTTGACAATTATAATAAGCAAAAATCACTCGGGTTTACACAACTCCAAAGCCATTGATTATCTTGCAATGCTGTCAGCATGCTATCTACAGTAGATAGCATTATCACTATCATATACTCCCTTTATTTTCTGTAAATACACTCAAACAGTTTTCGAGAATCTCTTTTAAATTGCTTGTGATGTTTCAAGCAAGAAATTACAAGTTAACAAAAAAATGGTTATTTTTCAAAATTTGAGGGGGGAAGATTTCACACCTCTATTACCCCCCAACACTACTGCCCGACTTGTTAAAAATTGGTTAAAAGGCTCGGATTTGGCCAAATGACAATTTTGATTTAGATGTACTTCTAGGGTTTTACTTAAATGTGCATGTGTAAATCCGAAGTGTTGATTACTTTATTTATTTTTTTAGGCTGAGTACTTATCTCTCTCTACGGGAAAATGGCCAGTGATTCTATGCAATTTAATCATTTTCCGGGGGTGCTGTATCGTGTGCCGATATCTCACCAGGGTGCTGGTCAACCCCTTTGCAATTTCCATGTGTTTGGCAGACGGTCAATACCTAAATCTTTCTGAGAACAACTGACATTTAAGGTACCATCTCACGATGTGTGAAGAATGAGAGCTTCCTGACGGTGGCTTTGTACATGTAAAGTAGTATAGGCAGTTTATTTAATTAGAGGTGTTCAACCTGTACATATTTTGGGGGGGAGTCTAACCCCTTGGTCGAACTTGACCTCTGAACCTAAGAAACTGTCCAGAAGTTAATAATGAACGTCTGATTCAAAAAATAATCGAGGCCAAAACAGTCGCAGTAAAGCACCAGATTAATATATTTTTAGGCGGAATTCTTAGATTTCAGGACTTTACTGTGTAAAAGAGCAGTGATCACATAAATAGCTGAGTAGTTAGTTTGGCCTTGCAATCTCTTCAGAAATGCCCAGCTTGAATATGTAAAAAACTTGTGAGTGCAGGGAACGATCAAAATTCAGCACCTTGGTTTGGGTGATTTTAATATACAAGGAGATGCGACCGGCTAGATTACTTCGTATGGTGAAATCGGAATTTAAAGAAGGTTTGGCACTACATGAATTGATTTTACATTTTTTTTCCCCTGGATGTTCTGAAAAATTTGAAATTGAACAACATACAAATGGTAATTCTTTTTAGCCTAGGCAAGAAAGTATGATTGTGAAGGGCTGATCACTGTTCTTACTAGGTTAAGAAATAGTGAGGTTATGTCCAATTTTTTTTCATCAAAGTGCATATAAACCTATGTAAAATCCTGGATGAAGGTAGCCCCCTCTTTGACGGAAATCTTCACATGCCTACCTATACTAGACACATGTACAATATTAGGATATTTTAAGACATCCCCGTGGTGTACTTTTAGTAAGCAAATCATTTCATGATGTTCCTTCTCCCATTTTTTTTTTCTCATAAAGTAATGATAGAGGCAACCGGTGTCCTCTGGACGTTTCGAAAACTCTCTGTACAAGAATTTTGGCCAGGTAGAGAATGGAGCCTTTGAAAAGATTTCTGTAAGTGGTGTGGGGTGTGATATCCAATTTGTTGTGCTACTTAACTTTTTAGTAAATATTTTAAACAAAAGTTAAACATTTGAAGAGCATATGAGACAGATGTCCTCTATTATTTGAGAGATGATGTAGCTATATAGGGACCCCTGAAATTACTATCACCCGTGATGAATTCGGTCCCCTGATGAAGTCGGCAGTCTTTATGGAATAGTACAATGGTCGTGCAATTATCCCCATTAAAGACTGCTCATTCCAACAGGGTACCATTGACCATTTAATGCAGAAAGAAAGGGAGGCGTATACCAAAACATCCTGTAGCTGCACATTTTTAGCTGTATCATAAGTGAAGACAGCATTGTTAATTTTTGCTCTCTTCATTCTTTCTGTTGGAGTGGATGGATCAGTGAGGGAATTGGCCATTGTGATTGGCTCATGTTTTTGAATGGCCAATTGTTTTGTTGCCTTCTCCCATTGGTGGCCATGTCGTGCTCTTGACAATGGGCTGTTTTCCTGTTTCATCGTGCAAGTTTATTAAAATGCCTACACTGATAATAGAATCATCTTGATATATCGAAATGTTTACCTTTGCAAATCATCAAATACAACATTCTTTTATTTAAAAGTGTCATGATTGCTTTACCCCCCCCCCCCCCACAAGAAATAAGAGAAATCAAAGACAATGATCAATATGTGATTTTTTTATATAAAACACATGTATAAAGAATCATACATCGATCTCTTGAACAATAATATAAGCAAAGAAATCACTCGTTTTTACACACTCTACAAAGCAATTGATTATCTGCATGCTGTCTAGTCAGTGGGCTATCTACAGTAGATAGCATTATATCACTATCATGATAACATTCATTTATTTTCTGTAAATACACTCAAACATTTTCGAAATCTCTTAAATTGGCTTGTGTCTGGTTCGTCCAGATTCACAAGTTTACAAAAAAATTTATTTTCCAAAATTTGGAGGGGGTGAATTTCACACCTCTAATTTACCCCCCACCCAACCCCCCCCCCCCCCAACACTCTGTACTGCCCGACATTGTTTAAATTATTGAAGTGGGCCACATCTCTTAGTTAACGTCAAAAAAAGCAGATTAGGCCAAATTACTGTAATTTTTGATTTAGATTACTTTCTAGGGTTGTACTTAAAGGTGCATGTGTAAAATCCGAAGTGTTGATTACTTTATTTAAATTTTTTAAATGTTAACATTTTTAGAGTATGTTCTACAGGGAAAATGGCCAGTGCTTCTATGCAATTTATGCATTTTCCCCGGGGTTGCTGTCATCGTGTGCCGTTATCTCACCAGGGAGCTGTGAACCCTTGCAATTTCCATGCTTGCAGAACGCAATACCTAGATCTTCCCTTTTGGGATAAACAACTGACATTTAAGGTACCTAGTCGGCACGGATATGAAGAAATGAGAAGCTTCCTGACGTGCGTTGTACATGGTAGTAATAAGGCATTTTAATTAGAGGTGTCAACAACCTTTAACATGTTTTGTCATTAACAGATGTGGTTTTATGCAAAACCACATGGAATACCTTTCCCATGTTACCAGCATGGAAGGCCATTTCAAAAAGCCAACTTGAGACTACAGACGAGCAAAATATCAAAAGCAATTCAGATCGAGGTGATATATGTTCCTTAGATCATAAATACCTTTTGAATAGTCATCCTCAAAAAATTGTATAAAAGAGTAGAAATCATTATTTTCCGGAGAAAACAACCTTCTATGCAGAAGTGATGTAGTCGAATGTTTAAAGTTTTTTTCACATATGTCAGGCATTATATAGGATCTCAAAGTTGTGTTTGATTGTGAAAACTGGGATATCGAATTGGAGGGATTTTGAGTTGAGGTAGGTAACGGGAAAGTATTCCATGTGTTTTGCATAACTCCACATTATGTTAATGACAACATGTTAAAGACATATGTGGAGTTAGATTAGCAGAAGAAACTACGTCAATCCCCCGGTACGTCATGCTGCATAAATAAATAATGTAGCTGATATCGAATATGGTGGAGCTATCACCATCGATATCGGAATCGTCTATGGGCATTTGTACACAGTGTCACCCGCTGGTGCAACCCGTTATTTTAATCCCACTGTAGCTACAGTTAATACAGTACAACAACTAGTCTACACTTAATTTCGGTACCAAGACAACGCAAAGGTTGTATCCCCCCGGGTCTAGCAAACATCGTTGGGGGCCAATCTCCAGACTCAGCGAGCACACGAAATGGAATTTCAAGAGGCAACTCTGCATGCGGCCGTTTAAATCCCAGATGCCCAAATTGAGCAATACCACAGGGATTATTGAACTAAGGCACTTGCGGAGATCATATCAATGAGATTACTCACTTTGACATGGAAAAAAATCAGCAATTTTACGCGGCTTCTATCAGGGATCCTATCGCAGCAGCGGCCATATGTTTACATTCTCTCAAGGGTGTCGGGAACTATGACGTATCGACTGTGACAGTCCGGGCCGATCCCCGTTGGCCTTTTTCACGTTCGTTCATGACGCTCTGTTTGGAGCTTCTGTGATTGAGAATATTGCAGACTACAAGGGACAGAAGCATGAAACGGTCACCAAGTTGTCACCAAGCAACCTCACAGTGCTACGGCATGACATCACAGTTGGCATGCAGATTCGCTAACTAAGAAGTTGTAAATCATTCGTACACGAGACGCAGTGAATTTATCAGTAAAAGATTTTCAGTAAATCAAGTGTTGAGTTAAGACTTAAAGGTTCCATGGACATGCTTTAAAACATTCTTATATACCACCAAAAAATGTTTTTATTCATAGTATGTATTGGTAGCAATGTAAAATCTGCATGAAGCGTAATTTGAGAAACAGTATATTGAAAAAAATTGGGCATAACATCATATCATAGGAAATTCCAAAAGGGAATGATTTTCACGCTGGCAGCGATGACCCGGAAGTGACGACCGAGTAACAAATACGCGATACGCGTAACACGTCATGATCGTCATAGTCGTACGTGTTGTAATATATGCATATTTTTTCTTGATTTGAGCCTTAAACTTACGATAATAATGTGTGTATTGTCGACGGGGCACCAGCGTCGACCGCACCGACAAGGAGAATCAGAACCGAATAGCTTTATTCAAGTTCCCAGACAAAGAAAACGGCAAGGAAAGATATATGGAGTGGCGGTGCGGCCCAGTTGTGAGCTTGTTTACAAACTTTTTACTCTGATGTCATTAACGGGGTCAAATCCAACTCCGCACTTGAATCGCGTTCGCGAAAACAGGAGAAGCCCCTGTCAGGTGTAGGGGTATATTTATCCTTGAAATTTAACACTTTCTCGATGTTCACTTTTAAAAAATGTGTTGACGATATGATCAGGGTATACGGGTGAGGTACAAACATGTAAGAAATAAAGAAAGTCTACTCGCAGTGTCCAGGGACCTTTAAAAGAATTTAGACAGATGTGTACTCCAATTGTTCAAATTTTCTGTTTGAAAAAAAAAAACAGTAGTTTCCAATGGCGCAGGTATTACCACCGCTGTGCCAACATGCCTGGATGCTAATGTCAACTCTGCGCAGCACAAACAATAGTACGATGGGCACTATGCGCAACATTCAAATGCAAATTTTGACAGCGTATCCCAGATGTAAACGAAAGCAGTAACGATCACATTGATCAACCGGAGACTGTAGCGTGTGTCAGTAACTTGGTAAGTATTTCATTGCATTTTCGGCATGTTAACATAACATTCGACATAGTTAGTGGACCCGACAATTCACCGATGAGGGCGTATAATGTAACTTGATAACGGCAATGAGTATAGTTTGCACACCCACAACTGTCTTTACATAGGACATAACAGGAGAACATTTTCCACTTGATTTTTGAAAGATAGAGAGTACTTTGACTTACATCAATCATATGCGCGCCTCTTTGAAGTCTCTTCAAAATGAGCAGCGTTTTACTTTTTATCAATACCAAGTCGGTGCTGAGTGGGCTATTTTGATGTACAAATCGGTTGTGCTTCAATTTGTCAGAACTTTGACGTTCCGTCTCTCTTCATAGAATTTCAATATATAAATCATTAATCATCCCTCGTACGCGGCACTGCAAGTTTATTATATGCTGCCTGAGGGACGGAGACGTAGGCTAAATTAAAAAGTAGTCCGCGGACAGGTAACCAGTGGTGGTTGGACACGTTAGCAAGCAGGGTTAGCAGGA
>JAMKCH010028072.1:0-17222 GCA_023653785.1 Ophioderma brevispina | reverse complement strand
CTCAGGGATCATTTGCATAATACATAAAACGCGTGTGTTGGTACTCGACCTCGTCAGCTCCGCTCCTTACACAGCTGTGTGTAACATATTTTGGGGATACCTTACCGGATTGCGCAAAAACAGCGGTACACAACACTGTACACAGTGTGTAAGCGGTTTTGGCACAATACTCAGGTGAGTAATTTGCATTTGGAACATAAAATTGCAGTGTTTGTACTCGACTTCGTCAGCTCCGCTCCGTGCATACACAGCTGTGTGTAAAACGGATTTGGGATCGCCAAAAGCAAAATATTGTTCACATTTTGTGTTGTTGCACTAGGTCGGGTCTGAGAATTTGACAGCGATTATAGTCGTCGTCCATTGAGATTCGTCATGGATAGATTCGTCATGCAAAAAAGCTTACACATGACGATGGAGGGATAATGAAAAATGGAAAGGCATCTCAAATAAACACGATATAAACCGGATATCGCAAGAAGAAATTAAACGAAAAAAACCGATCTGCTCGGGGCGTAGCCAGGATTTTGTTGACGAGTGGGGGACAGATTAGATTTGTGACTGTACCGCACAGTGTATTACCAACAAACAATTTTCCCGGTCGCGTTTTTCCGTCGCCTCCAAAATGCAACATCACAGCCAACGTAAAGATAGTAGTAGGTAGTAGTATTGACCAATATTAAGCAGTAACCAATTATATGTGAACTTCTCTGTATTTCATATCATGCACCTCGCGACTCAAAACAACAGCTTACAGATTTGTAGACAAGGGAACCGACCGGGGGTCCCGACGGACCGTTAGTACAGACGGACATTCCGGCATATTGGGCAAGTTAAGTGACCCAAGCTCTGCCGATCAAAAATAAAAATTTATCTGAGGCTGGTTGAGGGGGTCTTGTTTTTAGTGAGGTGGGTCTTTGTTTTATAGTTGAGGGGGTCTTTTTTATAGTTGAGGGGGTCAGTGTTTTATAGTTGAGGAGGGTCTTTGTTTTGAGTTGAGGTTGGTCTTTGTTTTATAGTGAGGGGGGTCTTTGTGATAGTGGAGGGGTCTTTGTTTTATAGTGGAGGGGGTCTTGTTTTATAGTTGAGGGGGTCTTTGTTTTATTAGTTAAAGGGGGTCTTGTTTTATAGTTGAGGGGGTCTTGTTTGTTTTATAGTTGCTGGGGTCTTTGTTTTATATTGAGGGGTCTTGGTTTTAGTTAGGGGGTCTTGGTTCTATAGTTGAGGGGGGGGGTCTTGTGTTTTATAGTTGAGGGGGTCTTTGTTTATATTGATGGGGGGTCTTGTTTTATAGTTGAGGGGGTCTTTGTTTTTAGTTGAGGGGGACTTTGTTTTAAAGTTAGAGGGGGTCTTTTTTTCTAGTTGAGGGGGTCTTTGTTTTATAGTTTTATAGAACATTTCCGCATATTCGGGAAAGTTAAAGTTACAAGATCTGCCCGATCAAAAATAAAATTATCTGAGCCTGGTTGAGGGGGTCTTGTTTTAGTTAGGTTGGTCTTTGGTTTATAGTTGAGGGGCGTCTTTGTTTATATTTGAGGGGGGTCTTGTTTTATAGTTGAGGGGGTCTTTGTTTTATAGTTGAGGGGGGTCTGTGTGTATAGTTGAGGGTCTGTGATTTATAGTGAGGGGGGTCTTTGTGTTTCTAGTGAGGGTAGGCAATATCTTGATATAAGGAACCCGTGACGTTTAGACCCCCCTAGCTTACTGAAAATAATACTCATGTACTAACGCGTCACGGGCTATCCAGATTCAGGCGGTACCGGACAATGGATGTTTTAAATGGCAACAAAAACCTTCTCTCGGACATGTATACAATTCCAGATTCAGGCGGTACCCGACTGGATTGTTTTTAAAATGGCAACACTTCTCTCGTACAGTGTATACAATTCGGGAAACCCGTCGCAATTCATGGAAAGGGTTATCCCACGGACCGTGCCTATCATTTTGTTCATAGAATTCTATTTCAAACAATAGAATGGGTCGAATAACAAGTTAATCGATGGATGAAAAAGCCGGCGCTTTCTTCATCAATAATCGGTTTTAACGCCATGCCAATCTTTTATACGGTAACGTTTTATTAGATGTTGGTTATTATATGAACGGCATTTTCATAATGAGTAGCGGTTTATATTCCGTTTTTAGAACAGAAATGCTAATTATAAAAATACAATGCACAAAAATCCCAAAGAAGCTTTTAAATATCATATTTGGTCCATATGAAAGCAAATACGAGCTTTTTTAACAAGAGTGTTATCAGTAACTTGTAAGTTCAGAAATAAGAAAAAATAATACGGGAGAACACTTTGAAATTGAATTTTATTTTTGGTGAAAACAAATATGTATGAAAACATGAAACTTACCCCCTCTCCCCCCGAAATAATTTGCATTTTAATTCCGTCATTTAGATATGGAAAATCACATATACTATACCACTTGGACTCCCATAAATTTTTCATTTACAATGCAAGAAAAGCCAAAACTATTATAAAACATATGCATTTAATATATAATTGAAATTTGTTGCCTCTAATTACTCTCAAAGTTTTTAATAATGGACGGAATAAAGTGCCTATGTTAAATGGATAATCACATATAAAATATGCCTATTTGTCATAGATAACCACCAATACCGGGTAAAAACAACGTAATAGCTAAGACTTTAAAATATGCGCTCGCTCCGCCCATTACAATCCCTTTTCTTGTCCTATCCTACGAAGTCCAAGGAAGGCAGTGAACGGGTCGTATAAATTTTTAACCCTCTAAAATATACGCTCCACACACCACAACCCAAAAAAACACACCAATTTTATTTTTTATTAATTTCTAGCTAAAGCGCTTACTTCTAAAAAGGCCTAATTTTATACGACCCGTTCATTCTCTTCTTTCTTGTTTAACCTTCTTCCCTCTTCCCCCCAAAACGAAACCGGCCCCTCTTTTCCTGAATTAAAATATCCCCCCAAAAGAAATCCCCTTTTTCTCGTCCGTCCTACTGACGGGAGTAATATAATGAAATGTTATAAAAAACGGATGCCGTCACTATAATATATACTCTTGTTATACGACCCTTGCCTATCTTTTTATACAGGGAAATCTGAGTGGAGAACAATAGAACGGTCTTATAACAAGAGTATAGATATCGAGACGAATGTCCTTCGTTCGATATTATACTCTTGTTTAAGAAGACCCGTGCCTATCTTTTTATACAGGGAATTCCTTGATTGAGAACAATAAGAACGGTCAACGATAACAAGAGTATATATATATCAGTGACGAGTAGAGCTGTCCGTGGATAGAAACATTCTTCAAAATTATTCCCCCCCCGTCCGTAGGACGAGAAAGGGGATTTCTTTTGGGGGATATTTTTTAATACAGCAAAAGAGGGGCTCTGTAGTTTTTTGGGGGGAAGAAGGTTAAACAAGAAAGAAAGAAGTGAACGGGTCGTATAAAATTTAAACCTCTAAATTATACCCTCCACACACTACATAATGTGTTTTTATAAGATTTAAATTTTTTTGGTCAATTTTTCTACCTAAGCGCTTCTTCTATAAAGGCCCCAAATTTTATCGACCCGTTCACTCTCTTCTTTCCTGCTTAACCTCTTCCCCCCCACAACTACCGAGCCCCTCTTTTGCTGATTCAAATATCCCCCAAAAGAATCCCCTTTTCTCCTACGGACGGGAGAAATAATATAGAATGTTATTACAGAAACGGATGCCGTCACTATATATATACTCTTGTTATACCTGACCCGTGCCTATCTGTTTATACAGGAAAAAAAAAAATTCTGAGTGAGACCACACACACAGAACAAAAAAAATAATTCAGGTATAACAAGAGTATATTATAGAGAGACGAATTCCCTTGTCTATATCTAACTCTTAGTTATAAGACCCTCCTAATCTCTTTTATACAGGGAATTCTGATTGAGAACAATAGAACGGGCCTTATAACAAGAGTAATATAATACGTGACGAGTAAGAGCTACGACCGTGATTAAAACATCCTTAAATCTTCCCTCCCGTCCGTAGGACGAGAAAAGGGGATTTCTTTATGGGGGATATTTTAATGAGCAAAAGAGGGGCTCGTAGTTTTGGGGGGGAAGAAGGTTAAGCAAGAAAGAAAGGGAAGGAACGGGTCTATAAATTTTAAAACCCTCCAAAATATGCTCCTACACCACAACCCATTGTGTTTTTAATGAGGTTTTGATTTTTTTCCTGTCCATTCTTAGCTACAAACTCGCAGTTTTATAGAAACTAAATTTTATAATACCCCCTCATACTACAAATAGGATTCCTAAATGTTTTTTAAACAGATTTAATGTTATTTCACTCAATTCTTATTCGCTAAATCTCATAATTATACAAAACATTCCTCCGATTACCCTATTTCTCTTATGCGGCTTCATGCGAGCCTCCATTTTTCAAAGGAGGCACTATGTCACCTGTGCCGTGCCTTTATGCGTTGTTGTTTATATATTCCGTTTTTCTATGAAGACAATGTCATGTTGCATTCCCTGAACTTTTGACAATTATCTTGATCTTGAATCCTCTTTTCAACTTATAAGCATCAAACACAATCACAGATTCAGTTTGACAGTGGAGTTACACTCGTCCCTTTCAAATTGGCAGCTGCTGCAATCACGTTTGTAAATCCAACCCGACATTTTTACAACAGATTTATGCCCAAGAATGTATGTATTTATGCCGTCTTTTTAGACTATTTGGATCATTTTGAAACTTTAATCCCTTAGTCATGGGCATAAGCTTATCTGCATTTTCGCCGGGAGGTCATAAACATTTCCCCCCCCCCCAGAACATTAGTCTATATCTTCATGGACCAAGGGATCAAATACAGAATTTTGCTTGGAACATCAGCAAACATGCATTACGAATATCTTGATGAAACCGTCGCCGTTAGAAGTTGCAATATAGGCCTAGGTTTGTTAATGATATGCCTATTGTTAATATTGGGCCTTAATTTTTGGGGCATCGCAAACGATTAAAAGTCACTTGGGCTGGGGTCTCGAAACATCAGACCTCGAACAACCAGACCTCAGACCTCGAAACATCAGACCGGAAGTAATTTCACTCCCGGGTCTGAGGTTTCGAGGTCTATGTTTCTAGACAACCCGGGGGGGGGGATGTCTAGAACATCAGACCTCGAAACATCATACCTCAGACCCGGAAGTGATTTTTTTTTGTCCGAAGTCAACATTTTACTTCCGAGTCTGATGTTTCGAGGTTCGTGTTTTTCTAGAACACCCGGGGGAATCTGTCTAGAAACATCAGACCTCGAAACATCAGACCTCAGACCCGGAGTAAATTCACTTCCGGGTCTGATGTTCTAGGTCTGATGTTTCTAGACACCCGGGGGGGGGGATGTCTAGAAACATCAGACCTCGACACACAGACCTCAGACCCGGTAAGTGATTTTTGTTTTTGCCGAGTCCACATTTTACTTCCGGGTCTGATGTTTCTAGGTCTGATGTTTCTAGACACCCGGGGGGATGTCCCTAGAAACATCAGACCAGAACATCAAGACCCCGGAATGTAAAATGTTGACTTCGAAGTCAAGATTTTCCCTAAGTCAGCATTTCACTTCTGGGTTCTGATTTTTGTTTGAAATTCAAGTAGACCCTCACCGTGCGTGACACGGAGGAGTTTGCCCTGGTTTTTCTTTCTGCTGCTAAATTGAGGGGGCCGACCAGTCCGAAAGAGGAAAGGAACGATATGGCCGGGGGTGCGGGATAAGGTGTCCTCCCTTTACGGGCACAACCTTTGCAACGTTCGCATACTAATACACAGTTTGCCATGCATGCAAATGCAGTAGAAACAATTTGAATTACAAGTGCTACTGGTAAACTTCATATTCATGCCAACCGTTTTACAAACGGTGTGTGTGCGGGAGGTATGTAAGTTTTGAGGATTTAGTTTGTTCAAGACATGTTTTCTATGAATAGTAGATACGTAGATAGACCCGATTTAAAATTGCAAGTTAATTATAAAAACTTAACTGATTAGGTAGGCTAAGGTTAAATTTATAAAATGGGGACTTTTGGAAACTAACCTTTATCTGAAATCGGGCTTGTGGAACTGGAGTTTGAGTAAAATGATTATGCTTGGTGATGCGCTAAGCAAAGTGAAATGGGTGTATTATAGCACCGACGTCCATTTGGTCCAAGTCGGGGTCCCAAGTCCAGGGCAATCTATCTCCCCTCTTCCCGCCTGGAAGAAATAGCAGGAATTTGTTTTTCTATCCTACTTTTTTTTTTCATTTTTTTTTTAACTGCAAAACTTCTCAGCAGACGGGTACCTAGTCACAATTCCAGGGCCAGCTCTCCCCATGTTTTTAAGAAGCGTGTGTCCGCGCCTCTTAGTACATAAAATAAGATTTCCTCCCTATTTTTGAGTCACTTCCGGGTCTGAGGGCTCTGATGTTGCCGAAGGTCTGATGTGTCTCAGACAGCCCCCCGGGTGTCTAGAACATCAGACCTAAGAACATCATACCCCG
Source organism: Ophioderma brevispina (assembly GCA_023653785.1). Classification (NCBI taxonomy): domain Eukaryota; kingdom Metazoa; phylum Echinodermata; class Ophiuroidea; order Amphilepidida; family Ophiodermatidae; genus Ophioderma; species Ophioderma brevispina. The sequence goes on along the minus strand of JAMKCH010028072.1, from coordinate 10,715 downwards.
GGAGTAACTTCACTTCCGGGTCTGATGTCTGTGTTGCAAGGTCTGATGTTTCTAGAACATCCCCCCCGGGTGTCTAGACCATCAGACCTATAAACATCAGACCCGGAAGTTAAATGTTGACTTCGGCAAAAAAAAATCACTTCCGGGTCCTGAAGGTCTTTTGTTTTCGAGGTCTGATGTTTCTTCTAACATCCCCCCGGGGTGTCTAGAAACATCAGACCTCGAAAACATCAGACCCGAAGTAATTTCACTTCCCGGGTTTCTGATGTTCGATGTCTGAGGTCTGTTGTTTCGAGGTCTGATGTTTTCGAGACACCCAACTTGGCATCGCAAACAGAGTAAGTAACTGCATGACGGATCAATACACGTCCACCAAATGGGTACAGGATAGGCCTTATGCAGTAAGCCTGTTTAGGTCAACATGATATGGGATTCGTGTTTAAAAACTGTCCATTCATTTGTTTCAAATTTTCTAGCTAATTAATCAGTCGCTATTAGTTCTCTAAGCGTTCCGACACTCCAAATTGGCTTTTACGGAATAAGGCGCATCATACTAGCATTGCCTTTATTCCGTAAAAAAACAGCCCCTATGATGAATAATTAAGCTGAATTACCAACGATTACACAAGTGACTAAAAAACAGTATCATACCACCAATTGCGTTTGCTGCCGCAAATTAATCCCCAAAAATGAAATTCCTTTTTTATGGTCCTTCGTACGGGCATTTGCGGTGTTTGAAACTCCACAGACCTCTAGAATATTATCGAGACAGAGACAAATATAATACTTTTTTTTATGGACCCTTTTCTATAATTATTCTCAACCAGAATTAATCTGTACAAAGATATTTACGAGTCGTGTAACGAAGAGTATAATATTATAGTGGCGGGTCGTGTAACAAGAGTATACTATAATATTTACCAAAAGGGAGAACGAAGTCCGTCGCTATATTTATATACTCTTTTATCCACCCTGCCCATCATTTGTACGGGTAATTGAGTTGAGAAGCAATAGAACGGGTCGTATAAAACAAGATTATCATTAGAGTCGAACCTCTGTGGATACAAACCTTCCCGCAACATTATAAGGCCTATTTGCCGCACGTGTTTTAACAAACTCAGATGCTGAAGTGGTGGCGCTCGTTCATATATAGCCTCTTAATTTTCAGCAAGCTAGGGGGTCCTAAACTTTACGGTGCTTATAACAAGAGTAATGTCCCAGGGGGGGGTCTTTGTTTTATAGTTGAGGGGTCTTTGTTTATAGTTAGGTGGGTCTTTGTTTAATCGTTGAGGGGGTCTTTGTTTGATAGTTGATGGGGTCTTTTTGTTTTATAGTTGGAGGGGGTCTTTGTTTTATATTCCGAGGGGGTCTTGTTTTAAGTTGAGGGGGTCTTTGTTTTATATTTAGTGGGTCCTTTGTTTTATAGTTGAGGGGGTCTTTGTTTGGTCTTTGTTTGTTAGATTTAGGTGGGTCTTTGGTTTTATAGTTGAGGGGTCTTTGTTTTATAGTTGAGGGGGTCTTTGGGTCTTTGGTGGGGCTTGGGTCTTGGTTTTATAGTCACCACAGCTTACGTGATTGCAGACTATAAATCCCGTAATTTCTCTGTGATCAAACAGAATTGCAACTTAATAAAGAGGTCTTTGCTCAACTTTGTTCACAATTGTACAAAAAAAACCGCAAAGATTTTTTATTTGCATCTCCCTTGAACGCACAGCTTCCCATGTACATAGCTAGAAGCCTGATCCTGAAGCAATATCTGCAGATGCCTTTTTGGCAAATTGGAAGAATGGTATTTTTAGCCTTCCCTCCATTTTGGGTCTCATCAGTAAATGCTTACAAAAATATCAAGATGGGCACATAGTAATAATTATTGTTTCCAAAATTGCCCACGCAAGCGTGGTTTCCGAATTGACTGGCACATGCTTACTGAAGCCCCAAAACTACTCCCACAGACAGTAGTTGTAGACCCAACCAGTTTTTCAGGTGATTTTACATCACTGATACTTAACAACATCTCTCTCTTATGGCCTGTAGGTTATCAGGAAAGCCTACCAGACATGGAATACCAGACAGAGCCGCCGGGATCTTCCCTTGCATCGTGGAGAAAATGCCACAAAGAAACAATATGAGTGTTTACATCATCTAGAAATGGATCCAGTTTTGCAGTAAGGGGAAGAGAAATCCAATGCAAACCAAACTGTAATGTAGTTATTGAGTTTTTAACTGAATTGCATCTAGATAGAAATTGAACTACAATGGCTCGAACACACTGCACGCTCAGCCATCATCGTTCTCGTTTATTCCAGGAGAACATCCCATTTGGTTCACGTCCCTAGTATGTAGATTTCTTAAAGGCGTGTTTAATGCAGCACCTCCAAACCCGTTTACACAACACTGGCTGCTAGTTTGGTATTGGATATTTGAGAAAGTTATCACCGACACAACAAACTGGGGCTGAAGGGATTTGACTGTGAAACTTGCATGCTGATTGCATTACTTTCAGCTCAACGGTCAGACATGTCCTTAAAATACTAAGAGTTGACAAAAATGGAAATCAAAGCCAATTCCATAAGGTTTTATGTGGATGACCTAATCAAACAATCTCGGTCGGTAATGTTTGATTTCAATTAGAAATTAAGTCGTACGCCGTAGAGTACACAAAGGTTATGTTGGGTTACAGAATTCCGTCTTGAAATATTTAGATTTACTAATTCACTCGTAAAGGTGAGAACATGTTTATTTATCAGTTACCGTAAACCCCATGAGAAAGTGTCCAAGACACAAAGCCCGGTTGGATTAAATCAGTGATGAATAGGGCAGTGGTTGACACACCGTGTTGCAAACCGCACTCAACAAGGAGTGCAGCAACATCACGGCTAATAGCCGCTCACCCTATTCCAGAAATCCTATCCACGGCAGCTGGAAGTACAGAAAACTTTGCAACTTATCTACACAACCAGTCCTTTCCAAGGGAATCAAAATTGCAGCAGCAGTTCTACACATTCTACAGGACTAGCACAAGGTGTTGTGGTCCAAATTGAAAGGCCACTAACTCTGAAAGTATCAGAAGCTGATTTCAAAGTATTCTCTTATATGTTGTATAATCAAGGTGTGTACTGATGTACAAAAAAATATGTTTCAAACAGGTAAGTTCTCGTTTAATATTTTCATTTCTCTCGTAATACGTTCGAGATACCGTGATACACCTTTAAAAGAGACACTGGCACTTTGAACATAGTGCGGCCCCTCAAGTTTTTCAAAATTCGGATATTTTTGCATGGTTTGTACGGCTTTTATTACAAAAGCCCCTCACCCGAATGATTAAGAACCAAAGCAAATCAGCTTCATTATGGTAACCAGAAACGATTTATAATTTAAAACGTCGCCGGCGACGAAATGCTTTGAAACAAGAACACGACCAACACGCCGTATGCAATGTTTCCCAGCCATGACAACTGTGTTGATCGGTCTGAGTAACCTTTGTGGTTTTAATAATCAGTGAGTATGAGTCAAAATACATTCAATATACACATTTGTTGATTAATTTATGGAAAACTCTAAAAGTTGGGCCTACATTACCTGGATGTCTTTAACTTCATATATGTCCCTATCTGTTTTGGGCTATGTTTATTTTTTGTGTAAAATTATCTCTTTCTTCCAGTTGCCTAGACTATCATTTGATAGCAAATTGAAAATTTCTATTTTGTGAAAAATGTGACAGTGCCCCTTTAAGCAACTCGGGTCTACATTTATCGAAATAATCATTAAACACATCCACAGTTTTTAGGTATTTCAGGAAGTCTTATTGATATCTGCACAGAAAAAAACACTTGTTTCTTAAAACATTTGCTACTCACAAACTCTAAGTTATTTACTTATGTATTTTCCTGTGTCAACAAACCTTGGAATCATAGACAGTGTAGTTGTATAGCACTTTCACATGTAGTGCCCTGGGAACTTTTTACATGTACCTGCATAGTGCGCCAAAAATTAAAACCTCGATCCATCTGTGTTGTGATTGGTTTGTAAAGTCCTGTATACAGTGTATGTTCATATTAATCCTCGCCCACCCATGGAAACTCAAACTAAAGTGTAAGTTTTCAAAAATATTACAGACAATAACAGGTACATGTATATTTGTTTAGGAGTTTTTCACTCTGGCCTCCTAATGTAAAGACTGATTACGCATGCGCAAACGTGATCTCACGTTATCTCTCACTCACCATTACTCATAAAATTGAGATTAAACTTCAAACAGGTAATTCTCGTTTAATCTTTCTATTAAAATGGACAAAACTTCAATTAAATCAACTCTGCTTGCAGCTCCCCCTGCACGGAATCGAAGTGCCATACATGCATTCGTTTATATTATAGCGCATCGGTAAATCAGAGAAAAGATTAGTGTAGTCTTCCTGAATTCCAACGTATAGAAATTTGAGTTAGATGAATTGATATCCATAAAAATGTTGCCTTCGACTTTTGCACGATGTGGCTCATCTCGCAAAGTAAGTGTTTGCCATACTCACGTGACTCATGCATATAAAGCAGCTTCAGCCCCTTCACAAAGCTTGTGCTCGGCATGGTGTCAAAGGTCATTAAGAGCCGGCAGGGTGAGTGTCCTTTCAAGGACACATTCATATGTAGTTTTTCTTCTTTTTCTTCTTCTTCTTCTTCATCTAGTTTTCCTTCTTCTTCTTTATCTTCTTCTTCTTCTTCTTCAAGCACTTCAACGGCTTATATCTCTGTCAAGTCTGCACCGATTTTGACCACAGCTGAAAATTAGGCATTCCCATAATACATTTTACTCACTTAAATTGCCCATACCACCACTTGGAACCACCCCATTTATTCATATGTAGTAGAGCTGGCCATTATAAATCCACTGTCACTGGTTGTGCTTTTAATAGATGAAAGCATTGATGTTAGGTCATGTAATGTATCTTACACTTCATGAAAAGGTCAAATAAATTCTGAAAACCCAGGGAGACCATTGAAACCAGGCTTTTCGATAGCTTTTAGGTGAGTTTTTAGCAAATTATGGGAACCACCAAAATAGTGTTATTGTGTTTTATCTCTTTTATAGAAGTCATGGTATGTGCAGGTGACCAGGAGTAACTGTTTGCAATGCCAAGGTCATTGTTGCCATGGTAAATTGGTCGAGTACCTGACGGTTGTAACAGGTGGACAAGATCCAGTTACAAGCAATGACCGAGACTTTGAAAATTACATTGGATTTGAAGTAATTCTTCTTGTATAAAATGTTTAGTTTCTGTTTTCAAAATTTTGTTTTGGGAAATCGAATGTGAATTGTATCTGCATAAATTCACATCTTACTGGGTAATGTAAATTGTGTGCTTCTTACAACCTATCAGTGTAGTGACAACAAACATATGCTCTGTGTGATGTGTACCTAGTGCTTCTCAACAGCATAATGGCCTATCACAGCTTGAGCCTGTTGATAGTATGGTTCATTTGCAATGCATGATGGGAATTTATTGATTTCTGCTGTGGATTTTGACCAAAATTGTTCACAGGAATCCCCACCCAGGGGGACATATAAACACATGACCTGAGTGAGGTCAGATGTCATTTAGTGATCACAGAATCAAAAGTTCATTTTCACAGAAACCCTTTCTCCTCGTACAGATTACATTGCATAGTAACGTGACTCATACATATGAATCAGCTTGAGACCCTTCGTTATGGGTCGACTAAGGGGCACTTCCGGTCTTAATGTGTAAAATCGTCAAAAATCTGCTCTCTGCTATATGCAACGTTGCATGTTCATGCGATTCATACATATGAAGCAGCTTAGGACCCTTCACAAAAGTTGTGCTCGGCATGGGGATCAAAGGCATTAAGGGGGTCACTTCCGATCAAAAACCAAAATATTCAATTTTTTTTATCTCAAAATGTAAACATAGTAGAGTAACAACCTTCAGATTTGCATTAATGTTACCCGATATATGCAATGTATTTTTAATTTGGGGGTCAAAGGTCATTTACAGGTCATTTCCGGTTTTAAGCTAAATAACTTCAAGATTTTTTATCTCCAGAACTAACTATAGTAGAATTTTTTATTTGCACTGGAACAATGCATTTTCTCGGTGTATACGATTTTCTTTTAATATCGGGGTCAAAGGTCATTAAAGGGGTCAAAGTGTCAATTTTGCCAAAAATGCTAAAAATAGACCAAATTGGCTATTTTGCTTTAAAATGTATCTCCTCCTGCAGATTACATTGCATGGCAACGTGACTCATGTATATGATGCAGCTTGAGACCCTTCACAAAAGTTATGGGTCGGGAGGTCAATTTTGGGGTCATTAACCCTTTCGCATCCGAATTAATTTTAGGATTTCATTTTTTAACTGTCACCTAAAGGCATGTCTAGATCACTCAGCATAGCAATTTACATGCGTTCTCCATGTCAAAACTCCTTGCCTGAAGTTGTAAACGACATTAGAAACTTCAAAATGATACCAAACTTCATCTTTTGGATTGTTCCATATCTGAGATACCAAAATAGTATCTGAATGTATTTTCAAGTGTTTATTTATTTGCAAGAAACGCTCAGGCGTTCTCTCGGTGCGAAAAGCTTAAGGGACACTTCCGGTCTTAATTGTGTAAAATCTTCAAAAATCCCTATCTGCTATATGCAATGTTGCATGGTCTCGTGACTCATGCATATGAAGCAGCTTGAGCTCCTTCACAAAAGTTGCGCTCGGCATGGGGTCAAAGGTCATTAAGAGCCGGCAGGCTGTGTGTCCTTCCAAGGACACGGGTCAAGTTGTATTTTTCTTTCAATGGGCAAACAACCCTTACATGCCACTCATGTGAAAAGTAGCCCAGTCCTTGTTGACTAAAATAACACAAACGATGTTTTTGTTACAATCAGCCAGTTGTTTTGGGCCGTCTTTTATTTGTTTTGGTTGTTTTTGTGCTTTGAAAGCGACGATGGAAAGGCCCTTCAGTTAAGTTTAGATTTGTATGGGGACTGTATATAAGTCTTCGAAAAAGGGGATTTGTTAAAAATGTGGAATACCCCAGTGTCATTTTTTGAACATTTCATCGCCAAAAAGTGGTCATTCTTGTCAATTTTTTATATTTTACTTGAAAGCACTATCAGTGAACCAAACGATAGCGTAAAATATTTAAAAGCTTAAAGGCGCATTTTCTGATCATTGCACCGTCCTTTCTGTTATTGAGCAAATGTTTCTCTCTCTCTCTCACTGGACAGAAATTAAAGAAGTGTGCTTTATATGCAACACGAGCTTTAATTGAGTTCTTTTAAGGTTTTAAAAATCTGGTGGTGTTACAGATTATTTTAAATGTTAAATCTTCAAATGGTCTAAAAGTGAGTTAAATCCTGTTTGTTAACCCTTGATATGTATTTCATATCTTTAAAATATATATCGCACCGGCAAACATTTTGTGAGATGGGCCACATTGTGCAAAAGTCGAAGACAACATTTTTATGGCTATCTATATATATATATTCATCTAACTCTCAAAGTTTTATTGGTTGAAATTCAGGAAGAGTACACTAATCTTTTCTGATTTGCCGATGCGCTATGACATAAACGAATGCATGTATGGCTCTTCGATTCCGTGCAGGGGGAGCTGCAAGGAGAGTTGATTTAATTGGAGTTTTGTCCATTTTAATTTGAATCTTGACATACCAAAGTATGCTAACAACGTGTATTCTCTCCTGTTTGAATGGTGTACTTTTGGGAAGGGGTGGGGTATAAATTGGATGTCTTCACATGATACTTATGCATAGTTCATGTGAAAATGGAGGATGGGTATGTAAAATTAGAATGAGAAATAACTGCAGCTGAAAATGTGATTCTTCGTTCATATGTGTGTTGCGGTGATCTGAACAGAAGCCTCAATCACTGACTATACACTTTGTGCTTGAGGTTAGGTTCGATCTTGCAGGGTACGTCAGGGCACTTATACTTGTTACAATGATATATACAAACATTTAATTTTTAGATTATTTTTTTTAGAACTTCAAAATTAGTCAATCACTAAGCGTGCCTATTAAGGTCAATGTCTCCGGGGGTTTTAAGCATGGTGGCCATTGGCATGTTTATTTTCAAGATATTTGTAACTCGAGAAGTTCCAAAATTTCAAATTAAAGACAACAAAATGAAATATGCATATGTTTGGGAGTGGAGCTTTATTGAGACATTTTGTTGGTGTAAGTGGGTCGACCAAATATTCCTTTTGCATGAAATTGCTTGCTTAGGGTATTTTTTACTCAGCTTCCATTAAAATGTACCAAATAAGCACCTAGGGTGGAGCAAGAAGCCATCAGTTGGAAAATAAGAAAAAAATCTTGTCAAATGGGTATTCTGAGTCTCCAAAAAATAAAACCCGGTGTTAAGAGCTATTATTTTTCTATCAAGATACAAAAATATTTTCCCATGCAGTGATATGTATCAAAAATGCTTAAACTGACATTTTCAAAGGAACCAGAAGTATATTCATTAAAACCATTAATCGTGATCGTTAGAGTTACCCGCGCCAAGGTATAAGTCATTCAATTGACCATATCCTGTCTATTGTTAACCATATTGTGTATATCAATTTACAACAGACGAAATTTCACACTCTTCAAAAACCGACTGAATTCTGAGACCAAGCTTCTCCTTAGAATTATCTAGCATGGCATTTTATATACTAGAGATGTATCCTTCTTATGAACACCCATTTTTTGCTGTCTGGCCCAAGGACTAATCATTAAATAATTTATTAGGACCTAAGCCAATAATTTTTGGAGGGTGTGCAAAATTTGGTGCAGTGGCATTTTTGAAAATCCAATATGGCTGCCACCATGTCCAAAATCACTAAAAATCTCTTATAGAGACAAACTAGCTGATTTGAATGGGAGCGATCACTAAACTGGTTGATCACTCTTCATATAACGCAAAACTTCAGAAACATACAATATTTTCTCCAAGCCTTCTCATTTATTTGCCTTTATATGCTTCAAATGTGTTATGTCAAGAGCTGCCCTTATCTCAACATGAGCTATGAAGCCAGTGAACATTTTATATTGCTTTATGTGCAAGCCAAGGGATTCCATGCACTCCTAAAGTCCCGGGTCGGGAGGATAGGGGCTACTCAGTGTTTATAGCTAATAGGGAAATGAGGGAAGCCCTCTTGGGAAGAAAGTTGAGGTCCGGTAAAATCGGGAAATTTTGATGGGAAATCATGAAAAATAAGTTGTTTTTGGACGCTACCCTCCGATCGGGACGATTTTTCCCCTGACGGGCTGACTTTCCCCCTGAACGCGCCAATTCCTCAGACTTGCTCTATTAGGCTGGGACCCACGGCCTCAAAATTTGGAGGACCTGGCTCGGAAAGATATACGATTTTTGAGTTTAGATTCATTTAATACCATGTTTGGGATATATGAAAAGTGCTGTTGTAAAATCTGAATTTCTTGTCCAGTTGCATACTGGCCTGTTTTAGATAAAGGGTCAGTGCACCTGAATATTGTGTTAATTTTTAAGGGTTGGGGTAACAATTTCAGGATTATTGCTTATGTATTTTGTGAAAGTTGGACAAAGTGGCAATATAAAGTTGCTAATAAACAGTACAACACATATTTTATAACTTTTTGATATTTTATTCACCTTAACATTCCTTAAACAAGGGTCATAGGACAAACACGTTCTTTTCCTTACTGAATTTTAATACATTACTAATATCGTACACAGACATGTCACTTTCCTACCATCTGAAGGTGAACGATGAATTTCGTTATTGTTATTAGTTTTATAGAATTCTATTGTTGAGTTAGGTCCCATGTTGTATATTTTCTAAGGGAGCGGCCATTATTTACGCCAGGGGAGGAATGGAGGATTTAAACTTGATTTCGTCGAAAAAAATTCGCGTCCCCCCTTCGCTTCCGTTCGAAAATGTTGGCATTCCCCCTGATTTTATGAGATTTTTCCATTAAAAAGTTTCCCCTCCACTTGATTAAAATGTTTATAGACTTTCATATTCGCACCTCTTGCTTACAATTTTCTTTCGTATTCCCCTAGCTCAAATCCTCCATTTCCGCCTGGCGTAAATAATTCCCCCTCCTAAAGTTCCCGCCCACTTGCTATAGTCCATCTAGAAGGACCCTCGTTCTCCCACTGACAGAGCCACCGAGCGCGTAGCGCGAGGGTCCTTCAGCATCCGTTCTTTTACTTGACAGCTCAAGGCAATTATAATAATCGGTGACCTGCAAGTAGAAATTGATGAGCTACGTAAGTACTCCAAATATGGTAGTCAACCCCGCCCACCACCGTGGGAAAACATCCAGGTCACCACCCGCTGATTGCGGTATGATTTCCAACGGATGTCCATTAACCGCAATACCTTTGGGATGTTCGCTAACAGTGCGCGCACAAGTACATAGTGATTATAATCACAGTAAAAGTGGAAAATACATACAACTCAACAATTGATGAAAGGTTGAAAGAATAAAATGTCTGCACAAAGAAATGATGTTTTGTGAGAAAAAAAAATTGTGTTATAATTATTGTGTGAATATTTTACAGGAAAGCTTACAAAATTAATGTAAGTGCATTTTACGTATTTAGGCCAAACATAATCTTCATGTTGCATGCTATTCTTCAGCAATTTTACTTAGTAAAATTTTCAGGAATCAAAATCCAAAATGGGGCCCTCACCTCCCCTTCCCCCTCCCCACCAC
>JAMKCH010028071.1:0-54343 GCA_023653785.1 Ophioderma brevispina | reverse complement strand
TCAATACACACTTCACGTACATGCCTATTTATCTAATCTGCTTGTGGTTGCTCATACATGAAATGCATCGTTCCGTATATTCATAAACTTGGAATTTTTGTAATTAAGCTGGGGACTAGCTACTCAGTACAAGTTTAAATCTAATCTTTTTGCAGTTTAACGTCCATTGTAACTGCATTGAAATCAATTTTCATTCTCAGTCTTTTAGTCGTAAAAAAATCTTAATCACATTCTTGCATGTGTAGGTTTTTTTTAATGAATCAGGTATGTATACAGGTGCCTGAAATTCACAATATCTCAAGTTTCAGCAGTAAAAACTCGTGCACTATTATTAAAAACAAATTTTCTGTTGGAGGAAAATACTTTACAGAGCCTACTGTGATCAAATGTGAAATTGGGAAAATTTTCGCAAAGTCGGTGGTTTCTTGAATAAAAGAAACTGATTGGTGTGGAATGAGACCGAATGGCCATGGAGTGGATGCAGTGGTCCCCCTCATGCATTAAGTATGCAAAACCTTGCAACAGTCACGTTCCTAAATACTTTCTCTTGCAAAGCTAGAATGTATGAAACAATTTGTGAAGATTTTTGGTTCCAATAAATGATAATAACAGTTGTATATGGGCAAGGTATTAAAAAGTAAAATCTTAATTGGTATGGAATGAATCATAAACGGAAGCTTGCAAGGAGATTCATATCTCCATTGGTAAAGACCCTCAAAAACTTAAAAAAAAATAATATATATTTAAATTTTGCTGAAGAAAAAAATACTTAATGGCCAGTTTGTTAGAACGGCCTACAATTGTATTCACAAAGGAACTCAGGTAAATAGTAGTGGAAAGTTTTCTAAGGGGACAGGAGCCCAGTCAGACTAAGTACAGTCTGGTCTGGGGGAAAAGTTGTCTCAATAGGGTCAAAAACTGGCCCTGATTTTTCTCCATCAAAATTCCCGATAGTACCCTCAATTTCTTTTATCAAGGGGCACTTTACCTATCGCTACAATATCCTCCATTCTTCCTCGCATCTAGCCTTTATGCTCTGACCATTTCCCTCCCAACTACCTTCCTAATTCTTCTTCCTTTTACCCTAAAAACAGCCTACCAGGACCTAATGGAATGTTCATATACATCTGGTTGGGGGTGAAAAATAGGGAGATAAAAAACAAATTACGTCCCAAAAGGGGTCAGAAATTCCAGTCGGTATTATGGAAAACAAAGTATGAGGATATTTTTGCTCCTATCAACATAACTTTACCAAGTATCATTATTTTAGTTATATTCCTGTTTTGCAATTTTAAATGGGATCAACTTGAGAAAATGTGTCTTAAACCGAATATGGCAAGACTTCCGCGCTTTAAAATATGCGGGGGAGAGGCATCCTTGCTGTACACCCCTCCTCCGCTTAAGTGGTGCCGTGTCCACTTTGTGGCCACCCCAACTAAACATCTTTTAGGTCCCCAGAAACTGACAAGGTTGCCTACCGCCGCTCACCCCAGCCCATTCACCCCCCATATTTTAACTCTTCCCACCATGCCCCAGCAATCCCCACCAAACTGAAATGTCCACTACAAATGTGTTAAAATAAACAGTATGTGTTAAAGGTCAAAGAGAGATCCTCAAATAATGGTGTCCCTAAAAAATTATGAAAATTCTGATTTTTGCACTGTTTAGAATTTTATCCCTATCAAAAATACCCCCATCTGAAAGTATTAGGCTGGGCACTGTTTCTTTGGTACCAAATTGTGAATTTCTAATTTTGGCTATAGGAGGCACATAAGAAATTCAGCCTATGTTTTGTATGAAATATAAGCATTCTGACAAGCGTTCAAGCTTGACTTACATTTATAGCGGACACGGGCGTGAAAAAATATTTAGGGGGTGAAAACATCAAAATTCTTGATTACTTACATGTTTCTAAGAGTAAAATATCATATATTGTCAGATTTTGGCACTTAAAAAACCCCATATTTTTCACTGATTTGAGAAAAATGTCCGTTTTTTTTTGGCCAATTTTAGCCAAAATGCCGTCTTCGGGGGGACAAAAATTTGACTTGCTATTTCCTCCTGTAGTGCCCCTATGAACATGAAACTACCTAGTAGTGACTTATTCTTTATGCTAATCATATGACGGGTACATTATTTTTATTCAAATCATAATGGGATCAATCTATTTCTCTTCTTTATTTTTTGTAACAGGGTTAGAAGTCGGCGGTCAGGGTGACAATTGATTGGTAAAAATGCAATTTTTCGCCCAATTTTGTGATGGAAAAAGCCATAACGTCCTCATGTATGAGCCTATGGTGATGTTTCTTGTGTCTTTTTGTTCAGTATTAACTAGCTTAAATAGTGAAATAAAAACTGACTAAGTTTGAATGTACTGAAAAAAAATTAACGTAAGAATAGGTTACCCCCTACCCTACAACATTCGGAGGAGGGCTGTTGAATGAAAAAATAAAGGCCATCGCAAAAAAAATAAGTCCTCAAACTGTGAGTTTTAAGGCGAAACAAATATAAAACTTGCTATAGCCAGACCCTTTTTTTTCCCCCTTCTAGAGCACGTTTTTATATTTGTTTAGCCCTGAGGAGTCCCAGTTTGAAGGACTTATTTTTTTTGCGATCCGAATATTTTTTGCTCAAATTGAGGACTTCGGGCAGATAGAAAAGAAATATGCCTGTACAGCAGTTCTATTATGGAAAAATTTCAAGTAATAATATGCAATTTTTTATTTCAGATTCAGTGTATAGCACAAAATTTTACAACCCTAGAAAATGGTGTATTTTAAGTAGGATATCTTCCCTTTAAGTTTTCCACCATTCTGTCCACCAAACGCAAGCTTGAACGTGTTCATATACAAATCACTTTATTTTCATTTTAAGTTATTTATGTAGCCAAATAAAAGGTAGGGGAATCAATTACATATCTAATCTCTTATGACATCAATTACATATCACAGGAAAATATGACGACTTGAAATCTCGCGTTGCCACCTTTAACATTATGTCCTTTTAGGGTTTTGGCTGACAGGGACAATGTAACACGGAAGCAAACATTGTCAGAAAGAAACAGAAAGGTCCAGAGCCTGATTATCACGTTTTGGGACTGGGTTATTGCTGTTAACATTTGACTGGTGCTGAATGAGCGCCAAATCTGGAGCCTCAACAAACAATCTTTCTATTTTAATGTTAACCAAGATGTATGGGTCAGCATAATCTATTGAAGCTCAGAAGAGTGATCCCCCAAAGCTGGGTCCTTAGATTGTCTATCAGAGGGTGTATTGAGTCAATTCACAAGCATCAGTTAGTGGAATTTCACCTCAATAGGGTCAGTGATCCAAAAAATCCATTCTTTACCATAAAATAAACCATGACTTGTTATTGCTCATTTTACCACAAGCCTTAGTTCTTAGGGAATTTTAGTTTGATCATGAAAATGACTTGTGGTCTTAAAACTGTTGGAACAATTTTATCCAAAGTACTGACATAATTAGTAACGTACAGTATATGTACATGTTACCAAGCATATGGTATAGAGGATAGATCTCCAGTGCAGAGGGGCTAGATTTCCAAATGCCTCTGATGTCTATTAGTGTAGTACTGCCCAGGGGAGAGTCTGGTTGTATATTGCCCCGAGCGGGAGCGCGGGGCTTTATTATATAGATGTGGAATAACTTGACAGACATGGAATTTTTGACCTTTGCATTTGAAGCCTGAAGAGCCTTGGTTCATAACAATTTGCATGACAATGAAAAATGATGGGGAACAGTGCTGAAAATACATTATGGTGTGATGAAATTGGCATAAATATAAGGCAAACAACAAAATAGTTTTTTGTAAGTAAAATAATGAACAGTGTGAGATAGATTGTATTTGCAGGTTTTTATACAATTTTAGATGGGATCTGTACAAGGTTTTATTTCCATCAGGTTTGTAAGTGGGGTCAAATATCAACTATATCAGGCCAGTTGGGGCGAAGTGCCAGCGTGCCTGGTATATCAGTGCATATTCAGAAATATTGACAATTTTTACAGCTGACCATCAGGTGTGATTCGATCGACTATTTAAGGTACTAATACAGAAACTTGAACAAGATAAGGAGTGAACTTGAAGTTAAGAGTTTACGATACCACTATTTATACCATTCATTTTTTCAATAAAAGTCACATACCTATCAGTTTTTTTGTTTGGAAATGGTTTTTATCTCTCAATTCTTGACCATTTCGGATGTTTTAAATATTCTTACGGCCATTGCCAGCGGGGCATACATGGGTGCCCCCACCACTGTTTCTTGTTCGTCCTTGAAGTTGCGTAGGCTTATCCACATGCCAGAGTATTATTTCAGAGTTAAAGAATTATTTGTCAGAAGTAGTGCTATCTCATTTTATGCGCTAGTTTACACCTCTACAGTTGAAGAGTTTATTCCACTGTAGCCCAATCCAGAAGAGCAACAAAGGTTCCTTAAAAATCGAATTTTGTTTGTTGGTAATAAAATGTAATGAATTTTTCAATGATGCTTCAAAGTGATACCAATATGTATGGAAACTATACAAGTAAGTGAAATCTGCATGCACATGGTATCACCTTAAATTTGCTACTTTAACATTAAATAGTCCAATTCCTCTAACCTTCTGTGCAGTGCTGGCATAAATTGATGTACCTTTTGCGCACGCATCAAATATGCCGTCTTTGTGTGCGCGTGTTAAAATGCGACCCATGCTTTAAGCCGGCCACACACACGGTTTACTACACAGCCTCAAATCTCGCACTGACGTCAATGCACTGAGGTATGAAAATGGAAGTATAGATTTCATACTTTGGCACCAATCGTCCCCAAGCAGGGAGGGAGTAAATGAAAATCCGGGAAAATTTTTTTTCTCAGCTGATTTATCTCTTTTTGAAAGGTATATACTGGATTCCAGTGGGTGTAAAATGCCCCCCTTGGGCAATTTGAGAAATCCAAGATGGCCGCCATTTTTTTTATTTTTTTTAAAAAACCCCAAATTGCAGTTTCCATGAACAAGGACACCCCCAAAATGCATGTGTATTGTTTTTGTTTTTTTTATAATCATTCATGTTTAGTCAGCAATGTAAATATAATGGATCTTGGCAGGCACGCTTGACATTTTGAGAAATCCAAGATGGCCGCCATTTTAAAGAGCAGAAACCCCCGAAAATGCACTTTCACAGAGAGATCAACCCAATATACACGTTTTAATAATCTTTTTCTCATCTATGATATATCTCTAATAGGTATACATATACATTAATATGCTTGTAAATTGTCACCTAGGCAATTTATAAAAATCCAAGATGGTGGGGCCGCCGTGTGCCATAAAACATCTAAAATGCTGTTTTGTACTGTTTAACTAACTGAGAATCGACCAACTGATTGTGATGTTTTCGGTGTGTACTACGGATGGTTGCGGCAACCCAGCGGCTGTGTCCTTCTGCTAACTGGACCATATGGTTGGGGGCCGTTTAGATGAAAACTGTTTATGTGGTCTTCCCGGACCCTCAGATGCTTTGAGGTTACCATGTTAGTTCTTCTTCGAGTAACCGTCCCTCAGCCATACACTGGTCACTGTGTGAAAGACGAGTCTGATTCCTTATCGTGGTTGGATGGCACGCCGCCGTTCGACCCCACGGCGGGTGGGGCAGGTGACCTCGTGCAATGGACAAGGTATGTATTTCTGAACGGCGGGGGGCCATCCGCGGGAAAGCGACTGCCCCCAGAAGGAGGGCCCGTCTTCGCTATCCAGGAACTGGGGGCCGCTCCAGGTGGTTCGAATTCCTCTAAGAACTGGAGCACTAGCGGCATATCCCACTCCGGAACGAGTGAAGGAACTGGGACTCACCGAAAAACGCCCTTCAGGCAGATTCATGGGATTGGGCTATTTAGAGACTACTGTTCTTCTCTGAAGCCCCTGAGTGTGCGCCCATCCGCGGTGACGGCGGTAGCAACTTGACTGTGGGGTGTGGACGCCCAAACCCTCAAGGCAAATTTCCTGGGTTTCCCTTGCTCCCCCGTTGAGGTAGGCCACTACCGTCATGTTGTTCGCCTCGGACCAGGATCATCCTTTCCCCTGGGTTCAGGGCGATCCAGTGCTTCAGTGCCAGGAAATTGCACACAGCTCGAGCACATTGTTATGATGGCGAGCCTGCTGGACGACCACCGTCCCGACACTTTGTGGGACCTAAGTGGTCCTCACATGGGGGGGGGGCCGACGGCATCTGTCGTCAGCGTCACGGAGGTTGTTAGTTTCCTGAGGGGGCTCCACCTCCACCTTGCGTGGATGTGTCCAACAACTGAGGTCGGGAACCAGCTTCAGGGGGCACTGGAACCGGGGGAACATTGGGTGTGGTACCGGGGTCGGAAGTACCTGAGCCTGTGGATCTGGATACCCCTTCTGCGTAATCTGGCGTAGGGACCTCCCAATGAGGCTTGCCAGAAGTCCCAGAAGCCGATAAGCCATAGTATCCTGGCTGGGCCGACCTGGTCTCCAAGATTGCTCGGGCACCCGCCATGACGAGGCTACTCCTTTCTTCGCAAAGGGCCTCACCTTTGCCAACAAAATCCAGTACTCGCTCCCAAAACGGGGGCTCTGGGAGGAGGAGGAGGATTGAAACTGTCTGAGGTTGATGAAACCGAGTGACTTTATCAGGTCCTAGCACCCCTCCTATACAGCCTGGAGCCGCTGCGCGGAGGGTGCCACGAGTAGCCAGTCGTCTAAGAAGACGAAGATGAACTCCGCTACCATCTTGACAATTCTGGTGAAGGTCCGTGGAGCAGTCGACAGGCCGGAGGGCAGGATCCGGAAATGATAAGCCACTCACCTCCGGCCGTTGTGTTCTACACTTTTTTATCAAGGCGATATTTCAGGCATGTCATGATAATCACCGTGGCAGGGTACTTCTTGATTGATATCATTGCAACCGTACAAAAGCCCTTGATATCATGCCAGACATACTGACTGCCCACGGTCTGAGTGGTTGTGACACACCTTATACCGGCATTGGCAAGGCTGGATGAGCCTTGAATGAATGACGAGTAAACAGTGTTTCATTAAACCTGCCTGGGTGGGTTTTACGTCGATGGTCCAAGGTGATGTCCCGAGGCAGTCAACATCCATCATATCGGCATGCTATGGGCAATCGGCATATCAGGTCCAAGTCGCTTTCGGAGGCAAGACATAATTTAAGACACAAAGAGCTCGAAGTTCGGCTTCTGCCACCTAAACTATGTTCTCTGCCACCCACTAATGAAACCTTCAAAGAAAATGTAGCCCGTGCACATCTTCAGGTATCTATCTGGAGGGATGCCTCTGAAATCTGAATCATCTGAACTGGTGACCTAACTCACATGGCTGGAAACGAGAAGGCCATTCTCTGTTGCCAGTCGCAGTACCCAATGATGTGCCCTTAGCTCCTAATGAATTAGTGAGTTGCTTAAGTGCTCATGTGGAGTTCAGTGCTCAAGTGGAGGTGAGGCACCATGTGGATCACAGGTGTTGATGTGTCTCTGCAAATATTGACTTGTTCCATCTTCTGTTCATGTCATGCCATGGAGAAGCGGAATGTCGAAATGAGAAAACAAAAAACAAGAACCAAGCGGAATAAAACACTGACAGAATGAGAACTATTAATATGGACCATAATGTCCAAGTATAGGTGTGGCCATTGTCTTGTTGGCGTATCAAATTTGACAACTCAGTGTACCCGGATAAGAGTAACCATGTTTCCGGCGTCACTCACTATCCGGGACCATGGTTGAACCTAGGGCAATCGATTTCGTTGACTCTTTACGCAACATTAGTTTCACGCTTTATTTCCGTTAAATCGTCGATGGAGCCCCGACTATGGCTCCCACCGGACTATATCTGCATTTCAACACGGTACTTATACTCTACCCATGTTATTACTAGGGCTTATAGTGTCAGGTCTTAAAAATACACCCCCAACGAGAATGTGAAGAAATATGCTCTTGCCTTCAATTTATCTGATTTGGGGTAAATTATTTTAAACGAAAATCAGCGCCTTTAAAAACGCTTCAGCGGCTGCCATCTTGAATATCTTTTATTAGCCCTGTGAGAAACAATTAAAATTTTTAGTATTTTGATATTTCCACTACATATGATGGCAAAGGGAAATAACAGTCAACTTACAATTGTAGTACTTGTATTTTTGTTTGCACTCTCAATGCCATGTTGCCGTTTGTGATGTCCTCCTTCAAACATGGCGGCCCATCTTGAAGATCTTTCACACTCATTATTCAAGCATTACTCTAAATATACATTTTTGCATTTTAAGTTCCCTACCCCAACACATCCCAATTAGCACAAAACCTAATTACCTTTCATTTGTGGGTTGGGCCTTCTGGTAAATGCAATTTTAGAGTTTTTTAACAGCCAGGCAGCCATCGTGGATTTCTCAAATTGCCTCAGGGTTGCAATTTTACAAACCCACCTGGGTTCCTTGTATACCCTTTCAGAAGTTATAATCAGCTGAAAAAAATACTTTTCAGAGATTTGATCCCATGCCAAAATCAGGCTTCCCCGCGGACTACAAGTGAAATCTATGTGTCAAGGTTAAATTTGAATTGCTCAGAATGTTATTAAATGTGCTTTTCTGTTAGCACCATTATTTTGGGTTAATGTTCACAAGAATCCCTGAGATTGAGAAAGGTTATTTATTTCCAACTTCAGTTGATTCGACTTTGCATTTTTGATGTTATGATAAACGTTTGTATCACATGCCCCTAGGCCACGGTGTTGTATTTTCTGTCCATTTCTTTCTGAGTTGAATCAAATTTTGCCCATCAACAGTCAGATTATATACAAATTCTCAACGTTTTTAGCACCTCGGTGGGATTATGCTGTGGTCACAAAATGCCCCTGTGTTTGTTCTATTGACACAAGGCTTTAGAAGAAGAATAGCTTCTTACCCTGGCTGCAGATGATAGGTCTTTGATGTATGAGACCCTGTATTTGTAACATACTGAAGGATCACAAGTTCCCAGGTCAGGACAGAGGTCAGATCTAGTATCGGGTTTAGGCACTTTTTTCTTTTTTATCCAAAAATTGTAATCGTTCATTGCAGATCCAGTGCTGGCCCATTTCCCTAAGGACGCCCTCTTGCAATTGCTGTCTTGTCCCCAGGTTTTCCACAACACCGATTTTGACAGTTATATTTTTGGAACAAACTTACATTCTCAATAGCTTTTAATATCGATTCACAATTTTGGTGGGACAATACCTGCTAAAACGGACAAAACCTTTCACCGGTATTTATCCTTCTTTCGAAATTATCCCATTAACCATGAGACACTATAGAGAGCCATACTGGGGAGCAACCAGAAATTCGTCATTGAATGGGTCATCATTTTTACTCTGCGGTGACTTTGTCCTGTCATTCTCACAGTTCAATTTTTGCTTCCTTCTTGTGTTGCGGTTTCCAGTTGGTTAGGTTTTGTTTTCCACGTCTCCTTCGAAATTTACCTCAAGACTTGGGGTTAAGGTGCAATAAGGATTCGTTCCTTCATGGTGGTGATCTTAAAGGTCAATGCACAAGGTAAAGTTCATCTTAGGTCCATGTTCCAGACTGACAGGGGGATGTCCCAAGTTTTAGTTGCCTATTTTTACATCTGGGTATTTTGGCTAAAAATATTACAATGCATCTAATCCAGCATCCGTATGGGCAACATGCAACAAGCCCCGATTGCAGATGGGTCAGCTGGAGGTGGGGTGGGTCGGTCGGTCCAGTCCAGTCATATTTTTCCAGAAAACGTATATTGGTATAAACTTCAGATTCTCAACCATTCGCCGGCTAATTTATCTTGAAATCGGAATAAATTCTGTCTGCTTCAGTAGAAACACACTGTATTTTTTTTCTGAGCCAAAAGTTGAAATAACATAGTGTTAAACAAATTCATCATCAAAATGGCCTAGAGAATGATAGTGACATTTAAAATTAGGCATTAACTCCGGCTTCAATAAAAAGTGATAAACATCAAATATCCACACATTCAACAGTTGCCAACTTCACATTTCAAGTCTAGATGGACAAGGCAGATACATTCTCCTTTTTGACCACTTATACCAGAAGTTAATCGCTTGAGGCAATTCCTCATTGGGTGACATTTGGGCCTGCCCTGCGCAGCAAAAAACCACATGAGATAGTAGGTTTCGGGCAGAAGGCCCATCTGCAATAGCGGCCATTTGTCAGTTGTGTTCTTATTAAAGGGCATTTAGTGATCCAAGCCTCGTCCCCCCGACCTTAACTCAAAAAAAGTTGAATTTCATATATCTGACAACCGTTATTAACAATAGTAATCAGTGTTGCAAAATCTTACGTGTAAATTCGGTCGTGTCTGTGAAATTTGCAATATTTGATTTTCTGTCTGTAAACGGACAGAAATTAATAGCACGTGGCCTTAGGGACCGTTGGGAAACTAGCATGTGCTCATAACACAAAACCGCAAAGTCGGGATCAGCAAAAAGTTGTGAATAGAGTCTCAAGGAATATAGTGAACAATGAACTAGAGCAGAAGGTGCTGGAATAATGAAATGCACCTTAGGGTTATAACATGCCAAATCTAACACATTTGGGCAGCTAGTGAAGATGGGGCTTTTTTGCTCCCCTAAACCCTCCAATGTATGATCACTCATGTCAAGACATAACTAAAACAAGTTGCGTTGCCCCAAGCCTTTCGGGCTCAACAATCTCGACGATGACTGACCTATTTTCTTAAATCAACAAGCAGGATTTCAGTGGCCATTGTAGGATGGTAAGTAAAATGCATACGGTCACAATACAAACTTTGGTGAGACGATTAGAACTGGGCTATTAAAATGTTCTGAACGTATAAAATATTTTATAGAATCAGAATCATATTTAGTGACATTCACTAAAACACATAGTACAGTCATTTCAAACACAGAATTACACTCCGGATTACAAAGTGACTATTTTACTGTACAAGAGAAGTGTTAGCACAGTTAGTGCAATAAAACAGAATAATAAAAAGGACACTGATTTAAAGAAAATAATGTTCAGTAGCCCCATAATATGTAAAAGCTATCCTCTCTAGAACGAATATCAAGCTGTATATCTCATCACTCTTTAAAATAACGGTCGCGTGAGAGTTATCCTTGTACCTTTCATAACAAAATGAAATTCATCTTCAATATCCAGTAAATCACACACCCTTAAAATTCGATTGAGAGGGGAAGTTTGGTGAAAAATGACGACCTTTCTCAACCATAATGGTGGGAGCCCTAAAAAGTTCTTAATTTGGTAAAATTAAGTCTAGTAGAGCATTTAAATAACTGAATAATTTGCAAAGCAAAGTAGTTTTAAAACGGCAAAGGTTCTGAGTTTAGGTTGAGATGTATTGATAGTGGTGACAAGATTAATATAAAAATTATTAGACCAGTATGAATAGTAATAGTATGTTAGATTTGTTACAGATATTGGGTTGCTCCCAAATATCTATCTACCAATCATTATGAGTACACTCTGAATATAGACGACAAGAGCATGTTAGTAACACATAGTTTTCTATTATCCAGAAGTGCATCACAACACGGCTGTTTACATTCTGATAACAGAGATGTTTAAATGCCCCAATATTTATGGAATGACATAACATTGGTATTAAAAGGGGTAAAATACCTAAATCAACACTTGCAGTGATCGTTGCCCCTCTGACGATTGAACCCAAGAATTAATTACAGAGTTAATAGCAGAATTCCCTGGATTCTTACACAAAGAGTTGTAAAATTACGGTCATTCAAATTTTTAAATACATATGGGGCCACAAACTTAAAATCATAAATCAAAAAAATGGGTGAATGAGAGACTAAACAGTTGAAACTGCAGTACTGGAGAATTATATAAATATCCAGAATCTTTAAAATAAGCTTGGAGCTTTCCACTTCAGTCTAACACTAGCCTTCTGAAAAGAGCCTGAAGGGGTAAAAATAATCCCTAGATAACAATACTCATTTACAATTTTAAGCTGGACATTTACCTAATGAAAGGAAAAAATTATCTAATATACGACCACTTTGTTAAAAACAAAACATGGATTATCATATTAACAAGAAGTTTCCATTTTACAATAGCTATACAAAATTATTCAGAGCACATTGGAGGCCCTTAGCACTTTTAGATATTATAATCAAATCTGCATACATAGACAACTTTAACTTAGAATCGTTTAATATTAAAATGGGTCAATAAATCAGTAAATAGGAGGAAGTCACTAGATAAAGATTAAATAAAATGGACTAAGAATGCACCCCTGCTTTACCACAAAGAAGTAGTCAAATCTCAGTAATTTGGTTAGCATGTAATGGCAAAAGAAACAGAGTCTACCTATCATGATAACATAAAAATTTAAAACACATGTAAACATTTATAGAAAAGTGCTGCCGCCAAATAGTGCAAAAAGCGGCAGAAAAAATCAATAACAAACACAAAAGATGCGATTTGGTGCCCGGTGATGTATTTATCGATCAATTCTTTAGCACTAAAATATGATCACTGGTACGTGAACTTTTCTGAAACCAATTTGATGTGGTGGAATAATATTATTTTAGTAGATAAAGAGAAAACTAGCCGATGTGCCAAAACAAGACAGAACAGTTTACTTAAGTTCTAGAAACGCAATTCCTCTATAGTTCTTAGCCATATTCCGCCGAATCGACACACCAAGCTCCGCCATGCCGTACTATGTACTGTCATGTACTACGACGCCAAGCAAGAGGAATTTACGTTTTAAGATACAGTTAAAGATCTTAGTAAAGATAGGCCCAAGAACCTGAATACCCCTCTTTTAAGCATTTCAGTAAGTATTCCATAGGGACCTGGAGCTTACCACTGTTTAAATGAGACGCTGCATCAATAACCTCACTTAATGTAATTTATAATCAAGTTCATGTTCAAAAGAAGTATCAAAGTTGAATCTATTAACTTCTAAATTATTAATTATAAAGGTTATATGTTTTCAATCCAAAATATGCTGGAGTTCACAAGCATACCACAGCAATTAATCATTTGATTTGTAAACCCTTATGTATGATGGTGTGCATGCCATGTGGCATGATTACATGTTGCTTTCCTGGAACGAATATTAAATTTGGAGGTGAGAATAAAAATTTCTCCATTGGTGTATGCCTGTTGTTAAACTCTAGGTTAAAACTGGTAACTTATTCACATCGTGATGGAATTTAAGGGGACTTGGACACAAGGTGCCTTTGGGTAGAATGTGCATGCGACCTAACATGTGGAGTCGAGGTCATCTAGGGGTAATTTTAACCCACCGTAATCCAATAGATGCTATTCATGCCATGTCCATCTTGTGACAAAAGCAAGGTTTAGGTGTCAAGGACCGGTGGATGGACCATTTCGAATTTAACACAATCGCTTAAAAGCTTGATCATTTACCGGGATCAGTTGTACCTTGTAGCAAGCCTGCTTTAATTCCAAAATACAGAGTGTGACCAGTCTATTGGTCACTCTATCAACATATGGCATCTTCAAACCACTTAAAATGCTCCTGTGTCTGTTTTTCACACAGAACATTACTATAAGTATTTATATTAGGCTAGCACTATGCATTTTTAGACAAAATGGGCATTTTGAATTTTGAAAAATTCTGATCGTGGCTTAATGTAGTTGGTCTTGAACACATTGAGCCGTGGGCTTTGCAGGATAACAGACGACTTTGCATTGCAATTCTTCGTAGAAGTGCCATTTAATAGGATTATAGAGCATTGAATTCAAACTTTTCATTGTGTAATATGTGTTCTGTTCCCTGTGATTTATTTGGCCCTATTGCTGGGCAACGAATCCTATTACGGCTGTCCGGAAAGTGTGTAGTCTGTCACAGACTGTGAAAGATATTATCTAAATTAGTACTGCGCGAAAGATTAACGTTATCCGTCCGTCATAGCAAATGTATGCAAATGAAACTAAATCTGAAATATCTCCAGAAAATGAAGGGGTTCTATGGAGATTTTTGCATCAGAGGCCCGTTACTATGTTTTGTTTTGAATACATCGTAATTGGGTCTGAACCTATAGAACCTAGCGAGAAAATTGAATGTTTTTGTCGGGTACTTCGGTGCTCGCAAAGACGGAAAAGTGAACACGCAATCGCTACGGGCCGCATCCCTTTTACCCACAATGCCTTTTGGTATTATTCCAGTCTTGAGAATTTTCAAACGCTGGTTTCAATTTACGCCAACTTTTTTTTCAATTTTAGAAACAGGATATACGTACTTACCGGACCGCCGTAGAGTCCTATTATGTGACACTTCTACAGTTGTTAGCTTTAAAAAAATAGTGTATTTACAATTACACAAACACAAAGGATGTGTTACACTCAACAGGATGTGGTATAGGCCTACTTAACTTTACTTTAAAGCTCAGGACATGTAATCTATAGAACTCATGGCATTATGATGCCCTGGTTGGTAGAAATCTGAGGTCCTTTTTCTCTTTTTCACCTGTTACCAAAGTAGGGGGAAGAAGATCAAGCCGAGTTGTTTGACAGTGTGGCTTGGCCTTTACCCAATTAAAACTAATTCGCTCATAACATCACAACGCTACCTTACAATCAACTGAAACTTTGGAAATAAATTTTTCTTGAGAATATCTAGTGAGTCATAAACAAAAGCGAATGTGCTAGTATCACGAAATGCACCTTTAAGAATCGCATTCCAGGGGTACGTCTTAGGCTGCCTAGGTACAGATTAATTACTCAAACCTTTTGTATACACTCAAGATGTGTTAAATGTCCTCCTAGCTCTGGTTGTGTTGCTGGTGACATATTTGCTTATTTAATGAGCTTTTGCATAATTAATTTCAAAAATAGGGAAAAAATGTTTACTGTAGATAATATGAGGATAGGACCTCCACCATAAAAGGCTTCTATGCACAGATGTTGCTGTTGACATTGCATATTTAATGAATTGATTTGCATAATTTATGCAAAAATAGAAAGTGCATTATCTTGACTTTGCTATGAGTATAGGAACTCCACCATGATTATAGCTAAGGCCTTCATGCACATTATGCCACTACTGACATTTATTGCATATTTAATGACCTAATTTGCAATTTTACATAATATATTTAAAACGTAGAAAATACATTATAAGGTTTATAATAGCAGATGGTACACAGATAAAACTGCCACAAGATGCAAGCTTATAGCTTGGTCTTCATTTATGATGAGTTAATTTGTATAATTTATGCTAGAAATAGATAATTATTATTATTATGCTAACCCCTACGTTAGGGCAAAATTGGCTTTTGTTATTCACTCAGAACGCTCTTAGGGCGAAATATCATTTCCCTCTAAAGTCTCCCTCTATATTGCGGTTTATTCCGTTTTGGATAACAAAGGATATGAATATTAATTTCTACAAGTGAAGGATAATCCCCTAGAATAACTACGGATATGAATATTAATTTAAATAAGAAAAGATTCATTATAACCTAATGAATAATTCAAATTTCCCCTATTCCACTGTTCGAGTTATTATTATTTCGTTTATCTGCTAACTTTCTTCATCATTTTGGTAAATATTACAATGTAATTAAAAAAATGGTTTGGGAACCACCTTGTTTAATGACCTGACCTTGGCAAAACAGTCAGTTCTTTTTTTCTTGACCGCCCCCCCCCTACTCTGCTTCATAGATTGATTCTAAGGGCTTGAAAACTGTTGATGTGCTTCCTGAGACTCCTTCTGGGGATTTCTTTCGATTCAGTGCAGCACATTCATTTGCACATCACTTTACTGCATTAACTTATAGTAAAGTTGGCAAAGTTGCTGAATCACAGGATAAGCAACTGGTATGTTTACGACGCAGCTCTAGCATCTTTCAGGAAATATGTGATCTCTTTAGATGGTGAATTCGCGTCTATAAGCATGTGACTTCAAATATTAAACATGCATTTTTGTGATGTTAGCATTTTGTTTTTATTTTATGAATTCACTATTTAATTTCCCAAGAAAATGTTATTTTCCAAAATTTGAGTAGATTCTGACTGCGTTTTGATGTTATGAACAAATGCCTTCAGGGCAGTGCCCCATAGACCACTCTACATAATTTCTGACCGTTTTACAGACAATAAAGTTTACAAATAAATAAAAATTACAAATTCTTTTAGAACATAGAATTTCAAGTAAGATTAGGCACGCCATCCTCTACTTAGTCCATGGTTCAGATGATTAAAAATCTCCACTAAGTCAGGGAACGAGGCTGTGGACATGACTGCCCTTTAAGACACAAAGAATTATGTTCTTATTACGGAATGCCATTAAAATTTAAATTGGTTCACTTGATATAATGGCCTTCATCTGATACCCACCCCTATCTTAAAGGTTCGCATCGATATTTTAAACCTGTTTGAAGTGAGCTTTAAATGTGATTTTGTAATCCCCATTGAGTACTGGGTAAACCTTAAATTGGTCGACCAAAATGGGGGCATATTTTTCCGCTCATAATAACCTCCAAACCAAATGTCCATTGTTTTAAGATTTCACAGGGTAAATTCAAAAATAGCAGCTTTCTTCTGACACAACCAAATTTTGACCACTTCCGATAAAATCTGGGGCCCTGGGGACGAGGCTATTAGCGATTGGGACCGTGGACCTTTAAATTCCAGTTATTTTAGGTAATGGAATAAAGTCATGTATCCTTGGTCAGAAAACTTCAATGTTTTTTTATAATTTTTCCAACTTTTATGGACTTCGTCCGTAATGATACTGCATAACCCTCTATTTGTATACTATGTAAAATGCTACACATCATATTTTACAAATGTAATCCCATTGGCCCCCCCTGGCCTTGGGACCTGGGGCCCCGGGGCCGGCTGCCCCCCTGGAGGCGGTGCCCCGGCCGGGGACCCGCGGCCCTGTGCCCCCCCCCATTGGCTGGTCTTAGTCCTGGCCCCCACCCCCCTCCTCCTGGCGGGGGCCCCCAGTCTATGTGGCGTCTTTGCTCCCTTCGAACCCCCTTTGCCCCCCCTTTCCCCACTTGCCCTGCTTTCCCCTTCTGTGCCGTTTTTCTTTTTGTTTCCAGGCCCCTTGGCGCCTTGTATAGGTGAAGTGAGCCGGCGCTTTTATTCACTATGTAGCATGATGCCTTTAAGAACTTTCAGATCCTGTGTGCAGATCCCATGCATGATATACTTCTTACTTGTGTGTCGGGGCAATCACATATGAAATGGATCTGGGTGTAGGCTGACGGTCTTCGAACCAGGGGCATTCGGTGACAGAAGCAAAAATAAGGGTTTTTTGGGGGTGAAAGACAACCAATATGCCCCAAAATAAGGGGTTTTGGGTGCAAATTGCAAAAAAGTTTCCCAAAAAGGAATCTTTTTCGAAACTTTTTGCCAAAATTTCACCCTAACTAAGGTCTTTGAGTGAAATTTTTCAAATTTTTCCCCAAAAAGTTTTTTAACTTTTTTAATTTTTTGTATAAAATTTTTCAAAATATGGAGTCTTTGGGTGACATTTTCAAAATAAATGGTATCTTTGGGTGACAATCATGCCTTAAACTGGGGGTCTTAAACAGCTTTACATACACGTCACCATCAAGATTGGAGTGCCCCTCCCCAGGATGTCGGTTGTACAGAAGAGTTGATTTCCAGAAGGGGCGTTAAATCCAACTGTATTCATATACTGAAAATCACGATTTAAAAAAAAAAAACACGCAGCTTATCCATGTTTACTTTTGTCAAAAGAAACAATCCCACAGAAAAATGCACTAGTCTACCTCTGATTTTTCAGATTTTCTAGGGCAATTTATGTTCTGTGTAAAAGTGGATTTAGGCCCTTTTTGGAAAACATTGGCAACCCAAATTTGGGCGAACTATTTTCCCATAAAACCACGATCTTAAAACAAGATGTTGCTGTAAATGGAATCTCAGTGGCGGATGAAATCAAAGACTGCACCGAAGTTGCTTATAATTTGGGGTTTTGTCAACTTGGAGCCTCCCTCGCCTGCAAAATGTGTAGAATGGGCCGTGTTCCATCTGCACTGACAAGGTGTAGAAGTTGATCAACTGCTGTTTGTGTTTACTATCAGCAACTAAGCCAGGTGGGAACTGGACGTGGATTTTGAAGTGGGACTGGATATAATGTTGAGAAAAGAAATCATGTCTTCCAAGTGGGTTGAAATCTTGGAAACAACAAACGAAACTCCTTTACTACTGCAAAGCTCTGTGTACATTACACATTACAGTTATACCCAATAGGGACAGAAAAGCAATAACTCTCAACCAACGGTGTTGTCAAAGTTTTTTGCAGCAATTAACCCAGGCCCAGTTTCCCCCGTTGTACACTTAGTATGTATCTGTTATTTTTAATTGAGTACTGACATGGCCCTATGCGTATAACCTGTGTTTGCTATTTGTGCTTTCAGTTGGACAGAAAGTCATGTATGCAATTAAATGGGTGCTTTTTAGGATTTGTTAAGTGTCAAACCATGAACAAGGGAGAACAATTGATACAGTTTTGTTACAGAATCTGCCTTTTTCTTACACAACTAAAAAACACCTGTCTGTCTGTCCGGGCTATGCATTTTGTTATGCTTTGACACATGGGGCGGATATTTGGCATGAGGTAGGGTGACAGTCCCTGACCCTTTGTTTGCATGTTTTAGAGTGACCCTACACCGGTCATCTGGTTGCTATCAATTTGCATGGAATGCCATGACACCAAATTTGGGTCAGAAGGACCACGGACCTGAGCACAGAACAAATCTGAGGTCAACGGTCAACACACATAGGGTGAAAGGTCACATATGGGGGAATGCACTAGTTGTAATTTTGGTAACACTGAGATCAATAGGAGGGAGGGGGCATGGTGGATTAAAAATAATAATTTTACTATCTGTCCCTCCCTGATTAAAAAAAAGGGGGGGCCACTTGTATCAAAAGGGTGGATATATGCGTGAATAAGAAAACGTTAAAAATGGTCTTTTTCCAAACAGGCGATGTAATGCACATACATTGATTAGGGTGTCAAAACAGCTAACTATGGAAAAAGGGTTAATGTTTTTTTCTTAACCTTAAATGGTGAGTACGTGTTTTAGGTGTTATGTTAATACCTCACTTAGGCAAGAGATCAAAATCTCCGAAAATTCTTTAAATAGGAAGTCCAGCAAAGCAAGATAATAAAGGGTATAATTACCATCCATTGCTTTGCTTACTTGTTAGGGTACCAAAAACCGAAAAAAATACTTGTTTAGGGTTGTTTTTTCAACTTTGTTTTTTCGTCGGTGCACATAATGTTGTGTTTTTTCGGGGTAGCCTTTTGACACAGTCCCTGTTTCACGCATCATATCCACCTTTGACTCCAATCCCCCCCTCACCCCGGGATAACTAAGATGTTTGGAAAAGGAGAGAGAGATAGAGAGCCGTATATATGTGAATGAAAAATAATCCTTTTACAACTGCCCCTCCCTGATTAAAAAGGAGAATGTGGAACGGTGGGTGAGAAGGTGTGTATAGAGACCGCATATGAAGGCAAAATAAAATTTTTGTGCTCTCTACTCCCGATGAAAAGAAGATAATGACAATCAGAGAATAGGACAAAGAGCGACAGAGTCAGTGAAAGAGAGATGGATCTTGCTTTTGCTTTAATTTCAACTCTTGAATTCAACCATTAATAACTTTCATGCTTGTTTACCTTCCCAATACCATTCCACAGAAGCGGCATTTTCCTAAGATCCCTAGGAAAACCAATATCGGTTTTTTTTTCATCAAGACTGAAAGTCGGCCGATTGCTGTATTGGCGTGTGAGTTGGGACTGTTGCCAGCAACTCTTGCGAGCGAGCTAATGACCTGGACCCAGGTCCTGTATTATTATTTCAACGTGGCTGGGATGACGGATGGCTTGCCTCCAGACCACACCATACCTCTGTGATTTGCAAGACTGCACCATATTTCCATGTGCCGTACGGTGGGTGCGTGCGGACATATGAGCCATGAGCAGCCGTGTAGGCATTGGCAATTATGTAGTACTGTCTGTCTCTACGTGCTTCTATTGTGTTACAATTTCCCACACTATGTCAGCAGCTTTAGAGACTTGTGATATTATTTTTACAACCGAAATTTTGAACTTCCCACACCGACTGATACTAGCAACATGGGTGGATGTCTGTCTTGGCTCAGTATGGCATGGACGTTATGGGAGAAGACTTGCAAGCTCACGGACATGAACTCGCTCTATGGCAACCAAGGTATGTCAAATTCTTGCTTGTAAATTAGCTCATTTTATGATCCCAAATCAAGGGTATCCAAACCTATAGGCCCTATACCCTGGGGAGCATGAGCATGATGTTGTCTCAAAGAGGGCAGAGTGCTTCCTAAGAAAATATTTTTGAGAGGAAATGCAAGAAAGGAAAGATGGATTCATGATAAATCAGCCCAATCTTGGGGCCCTTTTTTGCCTGTGAGCAGGTCATTTTCCTTTGATAAGGACATTTATTACACCCCTGGGGGGACCAGTTGTATTCAAAGGTGGATAAGGATGCGTGAACATGGACTTCCGAAATGCACCCTAAACAAGTATTTCCCCGAATAAAAAGCATACCCTAAACAAGTTTTTTGTCTGTTCTTGCTACACTAAAGAAACCAGCCTTTTTGTCAGTTTTGGCACCAAAGTAAGCGATGCATTGTGTTGATAATATACTCTTTATCTGGCTTTGCTCTGTTGCTTTACTTCAAAATTCCAATATTTTGATAATTTGATCTCGCGTACATCACAATTTTAGTTTACGAAAAAACACCCTTTTTTCCCATATTTTGCTGCTTTTGACATTCTAATCATGTAGGTGGTACATCGCCTGTTGGAAAAAAGAGACCCTTTTTATCACGTTTTCTTGTCACACATCATATCCACCTTTGAATACAAGTGGCCCCCCGTGGATTACACCTTTTGGGAACCTGCCCCATCAGAACCACAGGACTGGCTACATACCTGCTGGTGGAGGGGGAGAACTTCTGAAAGAGCTAATAGGACCAAATCCTAGGTGACCAAATGGATAATCCTTTACAAAATGTTTGCCCAATTATAGGCCACTTATTATGTGGGCCTATGTAATAGATCCATGAGTGGGAAAATATTGGATCTAAAACCTAATGATAAAATTGGCTGATTTACACCCAATATTTATTTGTCCTCACTATGAGTTTTTTAAAATATTGGGCCCAACTGCAAGTACAATCCAGTGGTCCAAGAATTATTTGGACAGACATTTCTTGATATTAATGTAATCTATATTTATTATTGTCCCGCCGAACACGTTCGGAACGGGGAACTAAAACTGGGGCTCCAGTCCGTGTGTCCGTATGTCTGTATGTCGTATGTCTGTGAGAAAACTGTTAACCTGGAATGTCTGTGATCAAAAATGTTAATCCCGAGTGCTGATCTTGAAACTGTATATCGGACACACAAACTTCCTTCGCTACATGAAACGTCCATCAATGGCATGCATGTTTTTGGCAATTTGAAAATGTGTGATACATGCGGGTTTGGTATGCAATGAGGCTAATTAAATATGCGTATAACTGTATCGCTAAAACGGTAATCGAACACACAAAATTCCTTCGCTACATGATAGTCCATCATGGCATGCATCGTTTTTTGCAATTTGAAAGTATGTGATTATGGCGGCTTAGGTATGCAATGAGCTAATTAAATATTCGTAATTGCTTGTATCTCTAAAACGGTACATCTGATAGCAAATTCCTTCTGTCTACATAGACACTATGCTATGGGAGGTTGTGAGGTGTTTGGAGGGGTGTTGGTGTTGGGAGGGGTTGGGTGTTGGGGAGGGGGGTTGGGTGTTGGAAGGGGTGTGTGTTATGGAGGGGGGTGGGGTGTTGTCAGGTTGTTGGGGAGGGGTTGGGTATGCGGGGTGGTTGGGGAGGAGGTTGGGTATTGGGGAGGGGGTGGGTGTTGCTCGGGATGACGGTGTTGCGGGGTTTGGGGAAGGGGAGCCGTGTTATAGGGTTGGAGTAGGGTTGGTGTGTTGGGGTGTTAAGAGGGGGTGTGGTGTTGCAGGGGGTGTTTGGGATGCGGTGGGGGTTGTTGGGGGATGAGGGTGGGGTGTTGGGGAGTTTGTGGGTGGTTTGGGAGGGGATGGGTTTTGCGGGGTGTTGGGGAAGGGGGTGGATGGTTGCGGGTTGGTGAGGGGGGGGGGGGGAGAGATAACTCATTGTTTTCCGTGTTGTTTTGTTGAGTTTTTCATTTTCGCATGTTCGTGATCGCAACATTCGGCTGGCCCTCTTTTCACCCGCCTCGCGTACCTACGAGTTCTCCTTGTTTTCTTATTTCACTGAACTTATTCAATCATTTTGTCCAATTTTTGAAACAGGCAACTTCAAATTTTTATAAATCCATTTAGCAATGATCATTGAGTTAACAAAAGCATGTGAAGTAAAAGTCTGTTTTGATATTTTTTTTCCATTGAGATCACATTCCCTCTCTTCCTCTGGTTTTGCGCTCTACTGTTCCCCATTTATTGGTCCCCTTCGCCAACTTTAGTTGGCAAAGGGGGACGAATAGAAATGCCTGCTTCCGTTTGTGTGTGCGTGTTGTGTGTATGCGCGTGTGCGCGTGTGTGCGTCCCAAGCAATATCTCTGGATCTAAGCAAGTTGGGTGTCCATCTTCGCAACATAGATTCATCTCAATAGGCTGGCCTGGATGTAAAGTGGGGTCATGTGACATAGGTCAAAGGTCAAATATGGTCAAAATAGTGTCAATTTTGGTGCAAAAATATGATATATTGTTGGCTTACGAATTAAGTCTATAAGAGATTGCTGGGTGATAGATCAATATGTTCATCACCTTATTCCCATTACTCCACAGTATGAAAACAAAACATTTATATATGAGGAGCTTGAGCAAAAGGTCTATATGGCCCAAAACACTCACCCCCCTTTGAATACATA
Source organism: Ophioderma brevispina (assembly GCA_023653785.1). Taxonomy (NCBI): domain Eukaryota; kingdom Metazoa; phylum Echinodermata; class Ophiuroidea; order Amphilepidida; family Ophiodermatidae; genus Ophioderma; species Ophioderma brevispina. Next base: position 31,374 of record JAMKCH010028071.1, on the reverse strand, counting down.
CACGCAAGAAACAGGCATAACTATCAAGAAACGCACACAAGTGTTACACTTGTAACACTTGTAACACATTTCTTGTTATACTACAATCACAAATAGTCATACTCTTGGTTTCCTGTAGTTGTCCTGGCGACGCTTTGCAATGCATTGTTAGTAGGTTCTACCAAGAAACAGGGAACCATTTTTGGACATCAAGGTCCGTACTTAGATATACACCACAGGTGCTTATGTGTAGGCCTGGATGTTTATGTTTTGGCTAGATTGACCCTGACACTCTGCAGGTTTCTTTCAATAGCAGGCCCTAGTATTTTACACTAGGTATATTAGGTAGTGCAATAACTGTATTTTGTCAAATGAGTATGTTACCTCTAATTTAGAAGGTTTTTCTTTGTATACAACTAAAAAATATTCTTTTTCCTTGAATGCCACTTCATTATTTTATAACTATTGTGGTCATTTACATTTGTGTGTGTGTGTGTGTTTCAATGTGCTTGTGTGTGTGAATTTTAATTAAATGTTATGGAACAAATGTGGTACCTACAAATTAAAAATGTTTCAAATGTGGGTATGACAGCAAAACAATTAACATGTACGTGGGGGTGGGGGATTCTCACATTGGAGGAGTATGGTTTATGACCACTTATAAGTCCCTCATTTCAGGCTCTTTTTCAGTCCAGTGACCCCCATTTTAGACCATTCCAGAGACCCTACTTTTCATTTCCAAAGCCACATTCTACAAAATTTCACTTCAAAACCCCTCAAAAAGTAGCTGGGAATTGAGGGAGAATCGGCACTTTTTTTTAAATTTCTGACAACCTAGTTTCGGATACCCCATTTTTGGCCTCAAATCCAGTCCCCCGGTACAGGTTTATTATAGTCGCTTCGCGTGATACGTTTGTCCCCTGGAGTTTTTGGACCTATTAAATTAAGTCGGGGAGGAGGGGAAAGATAAAGAATTCAAAATGCACGTGCCACACCTTATTTTTTGGAGGCCACTCCACCGGTTATATAAACCACTCACCTGCAATAATACATTTCATTCATGTATGGAAATGCACAATTGTGTATTTCAGCCCTTTGACATTCCTCACAATACCATGATTAACAGAATCCCTGCGCTCATTGATTTTTCACCTCCGCAAAAATGGTACGGGTTCAATATCAATGAAATCGGTAAAGAAAGCCGAAGCCAAAATTTGAAAAAAAAAGACCAAAGTTTCAGAGATCCTGTACTGTCAAATTTGTAAGTACTTTGGTTTGACAGGCTCATTGAATAATACTTGGTTTGACATGTGGGAATGTTTTCCTTTATTAAATGGTTGATTTGGTGGTGATTTTGGGTGGGGGGGGGGGCTGACCAGTAGGGAATGTCTATGTAAATGGATTTAAGCTTTATAACATAGATCAGGGTTTATTAACTCTGACCATTCTGACCTATATACAGGTCAACAAGAGGATTAGTGTTACGTCTACAATTTTTGGAAATTGAAAATTGGGAAATGTCAAAAAAGAAAATTCATTTTCTTCAAGTTGTTAATAAGGTTAGAAAACAGCATTTTAATGCGTACTGTAAATAATTTCTGTTACTACTCCCTGGCCTGGGCCATACCCAAGCCCTTCCTAATCCTCAATGTCATCTAGATTTTACTGATTTAATCCTATATACCACATACTTACGCAATAACTTGTGCAAATTAGGTTTTTACCGATATTATTTTCTTGTAGCGTTTTGCGGCCCCTGGTGTGATGCATCCTGAAATCAGTGGTTTGACCAAGGACAAAGTCGTCTTCATGGTGTGATGGAGTTGTGGAGTTGATGGGTGGGGTTAGTCAGGTAATTGATGAATACAGTAATCCAATGGTTGTGCTGGGTGGGGAGCCAGTGGTTGGAAAGGAATAGTGGCGTCAGCAGGGGAATCAAGTTGTTGCCAAGTAGTAGGCCACCTGTTTAATTTGGCGCCATTTTACTGTATTTTTGTTAGTGTTTTCTTTTAATTTACTGAGGAGATTTGCATGTTAAGACAACAACCCGATATGAATGTTTCATTTATAAGATATCCCAGTGATCCAAATCAATATTTTTTTTTTATAAACTAATAATTGGACAATCAGTAGATTTGCAACGGTCTTGACTTGCCATTTAGCCAATTTGAGCACTTTTGGAAGCCCTTTGCAATTTTTTTTTTTAATTAAAAATAAAAAATGCATTTTTACATTTAGGTTTTTTTTTTTTTTTTTTTTTTTTAACTGGATTTTTTTGTTTGGCCTTAACACTGAACAATTTCACTGGCTTATAGGCCTATATCCCCAAACTCCGTTTTGGAAAAAGACCTACATACCTGATCGATCACCTCACAAAAGGTGGTAGCGTTATTTTTCTTGTTTGATCTAGGGGCAATTTCCCAATTCCAAATTTTGAACGTGAAAAAATGCCAGTTAAGGGACGTTAGGATATGGGAATTGTTACTTAATTGGTTTGTTTCACCTCATTGCACAACTCACGCCACACCTCTGGAGTAAGCCACAGCATCCTGGATGCTCGTCGTTGAAGCCTTGTAAACATGATATCTTTTGATCTGCAAGTATGGGTGCCATCTTCGCACCATAGATGTCAGCCAAGTAGGCGGTGGATGAATTTCGGAGGTGGGGCATGTTGCCATGGTCAAAGGTCAAATGCGTTCAAAAATGGGATTAAATTGCTATAAGCTTTGCCAATTGTGGCAGGATATTAACTTGTTGGGTGTGGTCAACTTTCTGTGCCGAAAAATTTGAAGTCATTTCAAGTCAATTCGGGTCATTCAAGGTCAAATGGGATAATTTGCTATAACCCTTGTTAATGTGTTAAGAATGGAATGAACTTGGTGGTTGTGGGCACCTTATCCTGGTGCAAAAAAATTGAGGTCATTTCAAGGTCTGTCGGGTCATTCAAGGTCAAACCACTAAGGGTGGTAGGATGATGAAACTGGTGGGTGTGGTCAGCATTCATTGCCAAAAAATTGGGGGAAGGTCATTTCCAGGTCCACGCGGGTCAATCCAAGGTCCCATCACTAAGTATGTGGTAAGGATGATGAACTGGTGGGTGTGGTCAACATTCAGTGCTAAAAATTTAGGGTTTGTTTTCAAGGTCATGTGGGGTCCTCCAAGGTCAAATCCCTACACATGGTAGTAAGGTCATTTCAACGTCGTGGGGTATTCAGGTCAACTAACTCAACATGTGGTAGGTCATGAAACTTGTGGATGTGGTCACTTTCTAAACCGAAAATTGTGAAGAGTCCCATTTCAAGGTCAAGTAGGGGTCATCTACGGTCACATAACTACAAATAGTTGTATGGTCAATGTTGTTCAACATTTGATACCGTCAATTGCAACTGCTATGGCACCAGCTTCATGTGGGTTGAGAACCACTTATTTCCATCACATTCTCCCTGTGATCTAAAATTATTTTCCCTCCCTTTTACTATCGCGACGGCGGGGGACCTTTGTGGTTCGAACTGCTTGTATCCAAGTTATTTTAGCGTGTATGTAACAGTAATGTGGCCAAAAAGAAAACAATATATCCTTACGTTATGTTAAATGTGTTAGTAAAGGTTAAGGTTTTTGCTGGTCTCCCGGACTTATTTTTTAAGGAACAGTAAAATTTTGGGAACTAACTTGGTTTATGGAGATAAAATGATAAATTAAAAAATTTAATTTCTGAGATCAAAGGTCACATATCAGGTCAAAGGTAACAGAGGCCAACATCAAAGATGTCCATCTTACCACTCATCCCATCCTACGAAACGGGATTCTTTGTCATACTTCAAAATATTTTGGCAGAATCAAGGTTGTCACAAAAGACATATGAGTACCATTTGTTTCCCTGCTGGCAGTTCTGGACCATTGGACGTGGGTACTAGAAAAACCATTTGAAGTATTTTTAGGCCAATTTTGTGCTGGTCAAGCAGTGACTACGTAACATACACTTTGCAAATGGTGGGAGGGCAGAAGCATGCCTGAGGTAGTTCTGAGGGGAATTTGGGTCCTCCTCCCTAGACACTAATACAAATGGTCACTTCATTTGGTGGCTGGTTGGGGCAAGGGTTCTGAGCAGGGGTTGCGGATCGGGGTCTGAAGCAGGGGGCGCTCACCATAGTGGTATATCGTCATGCGAGTGTAAGAGGTGTATGTGCCAGGTGCTGCCATTTGATGTGTGCTCCATGTATAGGATAACTCTCAATTTATCTACCTGTCCCCGGCCGAGTCGGCGGCTAAACCGATGCCCCCATCAGGTTTTTCTAAGGAAATCTGATTGGGAGGGTAGCTGGTTACCCTGGTAGAATGGAAAAAAGAAGATCTTTACTACAAGGCATCAGCTTGGAGAGCTATGGCGCCATCTAGCACATGCGCCTTGCATGGTTGGCGTGGTGCCCAAAGGCTAGGCCACCGCCAAACAGGGCGTAACGGGCCGCCCCGCTCTGAGGGGGCAATTCCCGGTCAGAGGAATAAAAAGACGGCGAGTTAGCAGGATTTTGCAATTTTTCACGGCCAAAGTCGTAGGGGGGGGGCAACTGCACGCCTGTTACTGCCCCCCCCCCCCCCGCCACTGCCGCCCCCAAAAACTGTGGATTGGCGTCGGAAGGGCAAAAAACCGGTCAATTATCTTTTGCTCCCCCATAAACCTCACACAAGCAGTATTGCTGAGCATGAGGTGTATCCGGCACCTCGTTTTAACGGGACAAAACCGGATTTAAAAACTTGGTTAACTTCTTTCCTTGTCTGTGGATCTGGAAATGGTATATAAGTTATCAATGGCTTTCACCCTAAAACACCATTCTGTAAATTTTCCGCACTGATATTTCAATCCATTTTGATGTGAGACTAAAAAATATGTCAGAATATGTAAAGAATATGTAAGCCCCATAGAATAACTGTGTAAATCAGTATGGTTGCCATTGGCCTACGATTTCACACAGTAAATGAGAAAAATAAAAGTTCCTTCAAAATTTAACGCACTTCCGGGAAATTCAAGGGTATGGAAACGGAGGCTCTGTTAGTGATCGACCCTTGCCCTTTAATATGGTTGAACAAAAAAATGGAGGTATCATGTATGAATTATGATCACTGGTAAAAGCGAAAATAGTAGCTTCCTTTAGACACCCAAACTTTTAACACTCCCTGTAAAATCTGGCGGCCCTGTGGAGATGCTGGTGGATGCGGGTCAGATTGGGCCAGGACCTTTAAAGTGCTGTGGTACATTAGGTACTTGATGTGAACCCGGTGGAACAAGGAGCATACACAGTGCCAGACTAACTCTTTCAGAGATGTAATTTCCGGAATTTCCGGAATTCCGGAGTTTTGGCTTATAAATAAAAAAATTCCGGAAATGTTTTTTGGTACATTTTTTTCCCCAATTTCTGAGATCAAATGTTATGATAAAGGTAGAACGGCATCAAAAACCAAGTTTGAAGTACCAATTTATGGAGAGAAGGGGTCTTGTACCTAAAAGCGCATTAAAAATACGTTCGCGGAGCTCCACCAGATGATACGTTAAAATTTCACCTTGCCGTCGGGTTCAAAATTTGGAATTTTCAGGAAATGGGACAACTCCTCTGTTACATCTCTGTATTATAAACCAAGGTCATAAACAGAATCCTGTAAGGCATAGTTGGTTTAAAGGCACTATCAGAGATTTGCTAAAAAAGAAAAATCAAAAAAATATCAAAAATAGATCTTTGCATGTATCCTAACATTACCCTTAAGTTATAAAGCCAGAGATGTGGGTAATACTGTCCATATGGACCGCTTACTACAACATATTTTAATTGAATGAGTCATGATCTTGAACACTACGTTCTCTTTTATGCCAAATTTTTTCAGTTGTAAAAAATAACTCATTTTTGAAGCTCTTCCTGCAAATTTCAAGTATTTGTCTTTCGAGTGAAATCACTGATAGGGCTCTTAAGTGGCTTTAGAAGTACAAACCAGTGGTGTATATTTTGAAGGACACTGGTGTGGCTAGAGAGTGAACAAGCAGTATACATGATATTGAAATAAAACTGCACTAACTTCGTAAGTCAAAGTAAAAGGATGTGTGAGTTTGAATGATATTTGACATATCGTTTCGTTAGGAGGGACCTATCTTGAATGGATACGCATGTGAATTTTGCAGTACGGGTCAGTTTATAGAGAAAGGCTCAAGAGTGTTTTTTTAATGTATTTTGCAACAAAAAAACAGGTTGGTATTGGGGGGGTATCACATTGGAAGTAGATGGGGTACTGTGCCACTATACGACTTGAACTATAGTATACAAAATAATTGGGGTTGGATGCCTTTACCCGAAATAAAAAATGATTGTATACAATTTTTTCCATTCGATATTTATAAGGCTTTGTCTATCATCCGGTCATTGCCGATGTTAGCTTTATCACCACTCTCATTTTGCTTCACAACAACACTATACATACTTGCTAACAATAGAATCGTAAAGGTGGTTGTTACAGATTTATGTGTGTGGTCTTACTTGAATGCGAGCCTGGCACTTGAACAACAACCATCCAAGTACCGTTGGGAAACAAAACTTGCGGTTTTGTGGTAGACGCAATAATGCATGTGTGGCCAACGACCTATTCAATTACTGTGCTCATAAGTGTTAACCACTAAAACGGGGTTTTTTGTTTATATCTTGGGAATGAATGGATTCGAGGGCTCAAAATTTCGGGACGACAATGAGGAAAACTACGGCCTTCATCTGATATCAAAATCGAACTCTTCAGGTAAATCAGGGTGGTCCAAAGACGATCGGAACACGCCCCTTTAAGTACATGTAAGATTTTTTGGAAGTGAAGACAAACTTTGATACCTGGTACCGTCACTTCTCTTACTGTGGGGTATCCATGCATTCATTCGTAGGATCGCGGAAAAAGGGGTGTTTTCCTTGATCAGTTTTGCAAATTTTATTTTTTGCGAAATAAAAAAAGTACTTTTTTTGTTTTTTTCATTTGGAAAGTTCGCAAAATTTTGTAAAGGGGTAGTAGGGTGGTCGCACCATTGCAGAAAAATCTGTATTAATAAAGTTATATTTTTGTCTGTGATTTTCGGAATGGATTCCGTCAACAAAGTATCAATCATCAAATCTTCAGCTGATACTGATATATATTTTTCTCATTTCGTTATTTGTGTTTCGTTGACTGTATTTACCATAGTTCGTGTTTTGTTGGAAAAGGGTGGAAAATTAAAAATCATTCATGATTTTGCGAAAAAAACAGGGTATATTTTTGCCCTAAAAATTCATGATTTGCACAAAAAGGGGTGTTTTTTTAAACCAAAAATTGTGTTTTCAATTCCTACGAACGAGCAGTATGAGTGATGGTACCGGGCTTTGATAACAGGCTTCTTGGCAGCCTTTGAGGCCATTTCTTTGGATTGTTTCTGGCTTATAAGTGAAACTAATTGGTATTACAAAATTGTACATGTTAAAATTTTCTATCTCGCGGTTACCATTCGTCTCCTGTCCGCAATAACTTCACTTCAGTAGTTTTATTAGAAGGCTGATCACATTCCCCTCTCACACTGGGCAAGCAAGAGGAAATAGGCCTGAAACTTGACACTTTGATTTAATTATATAATCTCAGATTAATTTATGAGAAACAACAACAAAAATACATATATTCCACATCCTGTTCTAATTTTGTGGCAATTGAAAGTAATATTTTTGTGGGCTGCTGGCATACTGCAAAAGTGGAAATTTTCGCGCTACATTAATTTTCGCGCTTTTCGCGCACTTCTGAGCTAGCGCGAAATTAAAAACCCGCGAAAATGTTTATTTTGTGTGTAGGTCTATGTAGGATAGCTGAAAGAGCGAATTTAAAAACAAGCAAAAATGTTAAAAATCGCTGAAACGCGAAAAATTACACGCGCGAAAATTATCACTTTTACAGTAGCTGGTAGGACCACATAGCATTGTGTATATGTGCATGTGTTGCTAAATGTTAAGTTTTTTTTATCCCTAACAGCCCATAGACCACAATATACAAAGCCACTGAAGCTCGAAAATGCACGCTGGCAGGGCCGCGACACCCTCGTGGCTTGCACTCGCTGGTCATGAGGCCTGGGAGACCCTGGTTCAATTCCCAACTGCAATGTGAAATCTTCTTTAGCTTCTATCCCTTTACCCCTTCCCTTCGTCCTGGGAGATAGGCTTGAGACGAGAGCCTTTTAGGGTTATGGAGTGGCCCACAGCTCAATGTAGTGAGCATGAAAGCGGAAAACTGCAAAATTCTAGTTTCAAACAGCATTAAAGGCTGACTCAGAGATTTTTGAAATTTAATTTGTGTGTGTAGTAATTAAAAATAGTCATCTAGAACTAAAGAGAGTCATCTAAAATGCTTAATTCCAAAGTTAGAGATGAATCAGATTTTCCGTTTTCATGCTGTAAACACTTGTGCACAGTATAACAGTGCCATAGTATACCGTGTATAACAAAAATTCCAGATCCGGAATTTTATAACAAAGCTGTGATTTTCTATATGAAGGACTTTGATTTGAGCATAGTTATTTCACACAGTGATTAGTATGGACAAGCATTATGTACATGCAAAAAACACAATTTGTTTGAAAATTGAGTGCGCCCTCGGGAAATCTCTGAGTCGGCCTTTAATATGGCAAAAATCAGTCCTGGATCTGTCTCTTGCATTGTTTTGCGCCTACATTATTACGTATCAGTTCACACTGTTATGAGGCCCACCTATTTAGTTGCAATCAAAAGTATAGATGTGACTAGAAACTGCAATACAAGGTCACATTTTTTAAGTTGGGACCCAATTGTTGCACACATGGCAATTTGGAAAAAATGCATCATTTGGCATCTTTTTAACTGTGTCACAAATATAGTTCATCGAAAGCATATAAAACCATATATTTCTTAAAAGCTTATGTTACAAGGATTGAATGGCAACAATTTTCTTCTGATATTCAGGGTGATCGAAGAATTATACAGGGTGAAACAAAAGAATTTCACATGAAATACTCAACTTTTTAAAATGAATCACATTTTTCCCAGTATGTAGAAATTGAAATTTAACTCATTGTTGAGAAAGCACATGGTTTGCTCTTTCCAAAATTGTGTAATATGTGCTTGATTTTTAATTACAGTATTACAATACAATGTGCGCAAAAAGTAATACTAATTACACTTTGCAGTTATTTGAAAATAAAAAAAAGTAGCTCAATCTACATCAAAACATATCATCTACTGTTTAGGATTTTTAATTTGATGAAGGATACTTTCTATTTGAAAAGAAAAAAATCCTAACTTTGAGTTTATTATATATACAGGGTGTTTCAGAAGTTAAACTGAAACATTGTTGGTGTTTAACTCATCTTGTTTGTCAAAAAGAATTTACAGAATCAACCATACTGCTTTGAATACTTGCAGCCATTTATGAGCCAGAGTCAATTCCCTGAATTCCGTATTTTACTAATAAAAAAAACCCAAAATCTTTAAATATAGGGTGTGTCAAAATGCACAATATTGACTGTGGTATACAAAGTATTATATGTGTACAAGCTAGTGCATGTGCTGTAAAATAAAATCATGTTGTCATTGTCAAGCTAAATAACCAGCAATGGAGCAAGATATCTGTTGAGATTAACACTACATCGTCTAAATTCACCATGTGATGTCACAGATAAATATAGGGTGGTATGATAATAAACTACACACTTCAAAGTGGCAATGAGATATCCTCTTCAAACATACTGTCTAAAGGAGGAGTTTTAGATTTAAATATAAGTTGACTTCAATGACATGAAATTTTGTGTATCTAGGTTGTAAAATGCAGCTTCTCTACATATTGAAATGCTGCACAGGACACTACTATCTAGTATATGGTCATCATTAGACAACAAATTCTATGTGTATGTAGCTACATACATGTGTCTAAATTAATAACTTTAACCTAATTACTGAATCCAGTTGATAACAAATCTACACAATTCAAAATCATTTACAAGTTAATTGGTTACTAATTTAAAATAGAGGATACACAATTATCACAAAATAAATTGTGAAGTGCAACAATCATGATTTTAATTTACACACTAATTAGGCCCATAAAATTTATTAATTAGTATTATCATTTTAAATGCAAATACATGTCTTCAACATGATTCAGTTTCCTACATTAATAAAGCTGTAAAGTAAATAAAAAGTGACATTAAACTTGAAACACTACACTGCAAATGCATATACCGCAAAATCCACCCCCGCAACATCCACCCCTTCCCCCCTGACTAATTACATTTAATTAACTTTATTAATTAACTAGTGTGTAGATTTGATATTTTTTGTGTATATTTAGAGGGATAAATGGGCTTTAAATATAAGCCTAAATTTTATATTTCCTATGCATATAAAGCACTAACTTTATTAGCTAAACAAGTAACAAATAATATCGAAATTGTGCAAAATCCACCTTTTTTGGTGCCCAACTTAAAACGTGACCACAGGGCATGGAATATAATCTGTGATGTTAAGAACCTGCCACATTTGAAAAATCGTGCTCCCTCAAATTTTTCAAAATCGATATTTTGATTTTGTAATCTTTTTCGACATGATCAGACCAAATCAGCTTCCTTATGGGTATACAGAACATGTTTGTGTCGCCTGCCTTGAGGCATGAGACACATAAGGGATCACTTGTCCACTGTAGTGATGTCTGTTGATGTCGTTTTGTTGTTTTGATGTCGTTGTGAAAAGGTTGTCATTTGCCTGTAATATCCCACATACATTGATGGATTTAAACCAAACTTCTGTCACCGTGCAGCTTGTCATCCCCTTTGTTGAGAGGTCAAAGGTCACATACCAAGGTCAAGGTCAGGTCAAGTTGTAAATACGCTGAAAATTACAATCAACCTCATCTGACAATTTGAAGTTCAATTAGATCCAAACTTGGTTCATAGGTGCACAAACAACAAAATTTTTTGTTGGTGTGGGGGGGGGGGGGGGGTGGGGGGGGGATCCCCCCCCCCCCCACCCCCCCCCCCCCCCACCCCCCCCTTCATTTGTTGGATGAGGTCAAGTTGTAAAATAGGCTGAAAATGTAAAAGCGACCTCACCTGAAAAGTTTGGAAGTGCAACTTCTTGGAACCAACTTGGTTGATGGTGTTTACCCTCATTAATTTATGAGGTCAAAGGTCACATATCAAGGTCAAAGTTCATGTTAGGTCTATCATTCACTAACCATGACAGCAGGCGACACAATCGTTCCGAGGACCGATGTATTTTATATTTAACGTCGCCGCGACGTAAAATTGCATAAGACAAAAAAAAAAAAAGCACAGACGAAAATGCGTTTAACACAAGAAACGCACACCGTATGAATGTTTCCCACGCCATGCACACGGTTTGATCGGTCCTATAACCTTTGTGGTTTTAAATAGCATTGAGTACGAGTTCACATCTCATGTTATACACATTTGTTGATTAAAGTTATGGAAACTTAAAAGTGGGCCTACACATTACCTGGATGTCTTTACCTCATAATTGAATGTCCCTATCTCGTTTGGGGTATGTTATTTTTATTTGTAAAATGTATCTCTATTCTTCCAATGGCCTAGACATCATTTGATAGAAATTGAAGCTATTCATATTTTGTGAAAAGTGTCCAAGAAATCAGGATCTTTGAGTGAAACTTTGGTTGGGATAATTTACACTGACATGGGTAGAAAATGTCTGGCATTTGTTAATAAAGTTACATTTTTAGAATATTTACACTTAACTTTTGAGGTGCTTATCTGATATTGCTGAGAAAATTTCAGAATATGTCACTCAAGAATAAAAATTATGACAAAATGCTAAAATTGCAAGAAGCGTGAAAATTACATGAGCAAAAATCACCACCTTACAGTATCTCCCAGCATTGACCTACTCGCATGCGTTTGCCCGCATCACACCCACTTGTCGTAATTTCACATTTTTTTTATGTTTTTTGCTGAAATTTCGCCTTGATACTTAGTTCATCGAGTTCTTGCCATCCACAAAGTTTCAAAAGGAGAATGCTAATTACATAGTTAAGAAATTAGATATTTTTGTCCATTTTCCACAAATCCTCAAATTTCACAACGGCGTATTTAAATACCGCCATTCATTACACGTTTTTATGAAGCATTGATTTTGCCGATCCCAAAATAACGATTTCACATATCAGACCTATTCGATGTATTTTCCATCGATCTTTCGTAAACAAGCTTTCAAATAGTTATCTATTTTTACGTACATTGAAAAACACTGTGTAATAGTGTCCATTTTGCAATATACATTATTTGTGATTTCACATACAGACTTAAAAAAAAATAACTTTGTAGCCTAATTAAGAAAATATAATTTTAACTTTTAAATAGATATATGGTTTATATGGGACTTTAAATGTTTTTCTTATAAAAATTAAAGTCTAGATGTTCTTTTATGCTTTGTTTACGTATGACATGAAATGTCCCGTTAGATTTTGAATTTGCGATTTTCTCTGAAAACGTGGTTTTGTAAATAGACAGTATGATGAATGTGGGGCGACGATGTGTATGCTAAGGTGTATTTTGTGATTCTAGCCCCTTCTGTTTTATTTTACGGTTCACTAGAAAACCCAAAACAACTTTGGTGGTTTGTTTATCTGGCTGTGCTGTGCGCCGCCTTAACATACGGATATGTTTTGGTATGTTGGTAAAGCTCCGACGTACAAGGTTTTTGGTCATGTTTTCGAGGGTATTTTGAGGTCAAGGTCCTCGCAGGGGTCGTTATTAGGTAACTTGGCCTTGCTTTCACGTATGGATGTGATTTTGTATGGTGGTAAGCTTTGCCGTACCACTTTCGTGGTCATGTTTTCAAGGGGTCATTTTTGGGGTCCAAAGGTCTCCAGGTTCGTTATTGGATAACTTGGCATGCTTTGACGTATGGATATGAATTTTGGTATGAGTAAGCGCCCGGGCGTATTAGGGTCGATAACAGTACCTTAATTTTGAAAACAGGTTCCAGTAATACGGTACTCATCTACGGGTATACTCTGCTAGTATTATTCCTAAAATTTTGAAAGTCTGATCTTGCATTTTAGCATTGTATCGCTGTGCTAACTTGTTTAGATGAACGAAAATACAGAATTAAAAATTCCTTGACGAGACTTAGCAAGCACCTGGTGCTAAAGCTAATAAATAGGTCAGATGATAAAAAAAAATCAACTTTATTTAGGTTAGTCCTGGTGTTCTAATTAAGCAAATTACCTACTGTTGCTTGTAACCAATCTTCTATAGGCCTATAAGATTTCATTACCAAATTTGCATTTGTTTCATATTTAGAACTAACATTCGTACAGCTGACCCAATTTATATGTTTTATGCACAGCGTATCTCTGCTATAGGATGTCTGATTTTCATGATACTTGGAACAGGGATGAAAGCTTAAACCCAACCATAATCCCTATTATCTGCTGGATGCAAAAATGTAAATTAAGGCCAAGTAAAAATAAAATCTGGTTTCCGGTAACCCTTCCGTCCTTAATTTTGTGTCGAGAAAAAAAAAAACATTTTGCCCTTTGGGGAAAAAAATTACCTCTTCCCGGTCAAATTCTGACAAGACTCCATAGACTCCACACATGAAGTTGTTTGCAAAAATAAATTTTCTCCTTCCATCCCAAAATTTTCAGAGCATGTTACCAGAAACAAAATTATATTTTGTTAGGCCCAAGAAGCCAGCTCATTTGCTATCATCATTCAATCAAAATGAAAACTTAATACTGTATAATTAAATCAAGTCATCCCCTTAAGTACAGAGAACAAGAAATCGATGACACTAATAATCCACATATCTCTTTGTTTGTGAACTAATAGCATTTGTGAAAATAAATCACTCACTAAAAATAAATTTTAGATTAGGCCAAATCTGCACTTGTTCATATTTTAGGCCTATAAATCAATGTTCACACAACTGACTTAAGAAAAATACAAGTGCAATATCCTACTTCCTTCAATAATTTCCTTTAACCCTTTGAGGCCTCGCAGGCAACTATCGTTGTTTGGAGATCCATATTCTCACATTATTTTTCTCATTTTTTTCCAAATTATGCATTTTTATGTCCATAATCAGAATCAGCATAAAAAATGCATTCAAATGAGTACAAACATGCCTAGTCTTAGGCCAGTGGTTTTTGAGATGGCTTCCCAAATGAGCTGCAGTCAATTGGGAAGCCATCTCAAAAACACCGGCTTAAGTGCTATAGCCTATACAGAATCTACTGGGGTTAGAAGTGTTAAGATCTGGGTATTGTACCGTTTGCCACAAATATGACATGTTTTTTGTGAAAGAGGATGGGTGAAGCTGCAGCAAAAGATGTCTTAAAAACAGTCTGTTGTTTAAATTGAGCTTGTTTTCCAAGAAGAAAACTTAAAGGTGAACTGTTAGGTGTTCAGTAGAGCTGGGAGTTACCGTTTAATTATCTATCTGTGATTCTGTGTACACAAACACTTACGACTTCTTGTCTTGTGCCCCCCACCTTTCTGGGTATTCAACTGAAACCGCACACTGAAAACATTTTAAACATTTTGTTTAAAGCAATAATGGATGATTCTGGATCAATATCACAAAACAAATTTTGTTAAGATTTTGCTCTTCAGTAGATATGCATTAAATTCACCAACTTTTCAAAAAACAAATGACAAATAGTAAAAGTAGCACAACACAATGTTGCATTAGCGAAGCACTTTTTAGAAGTTTTGGACACTTTTGATTGTTATCAATTAATGTGCCATCTTTGTGTGAGGATGGCAAAACACTTTGGGTAATGCATTGAGTGACATTAAAGGGATATTCTGAGATTTTGTGAGAAGGGCTCCAACTTTTTGTTGACAAAGTCTGATTTTTGTATGTTCAGCCTAACACAATATTAAATACCTCAAACAAATAAGGCAGCAATCTTTTTGTTTGTTATGAAACTGGACCATTTTTGTGTCGTCTGTAAGAATTGTAGAAGGCACATAGGGATTTCTCTGGTCATATGTCTGTGTGTGTGTGTGTGTGTGTGTGTATGTGTGTGTGTGTCTGTGGTCAAAATGTTAACCCTTAATATATTGGATGCCATATGAGTTCTGTAAGGGCTACGGTGATGTAACTTGGTGGAAAGGAGGGGGTTGAGTGGGGTGACATGTTGGTGACCTCATGTGACCATGGTGACCTCATGTGACCTTTGGCCGTTCAAAATGTCAACCCTTAATATATTGCATGCCGTGTGAGTTCCGTAAGGGCTACGATTATTTAACTTGGTGGAAAGGAGGGGGTGGAGTGGGGTGACCTTATGTGACCTCATATGACCTTTGGCCCCATTCACAAACTGCGACAGCAGACTACACTCGCGGTCCGGGGACCGCGATGTATTTTTTTTTTATATTCAATGTCTGGATCTGGACTATTAACTTATGGGTAAATAAAAAATACATGTACAGAAAATTTTACTTATATTAAAACAGAGTATTAGAATTGGTTGAAATTTTCAGCATATGTTTAGTTTGTGGTTTTCTGTAAAACTAGGGCAAAACATAAAAGGTTATGATCAGCACTCTATCTCTTTATGTCCCTTTAGGAAGAACATGGTGCTATTCAAATTGCCATTTTGGGCTGCTGAAAACATGTTGATCAGGATAACACTCTTTTGTTTTACAATATTTATACATGTAATTGCGTCATAAAAGAAGACTCAAATCGCTGGCTGAGCCATCGACACCGTCGTAGCGATATGGCACAAAATCACCGGCTAGGCCAGCAACACCATCGTAGCATGATGTCCCCGGTCATGGAACTGGGGCCCTTGCCCCTGGTTCGAAACTGACTCGAATGTACGATATTTCTCCTTCACCTCTTCCGTTATTCCTTCACTCCCTCCTGGGGGAAATGTATGGGGCATTGGGTTAAAGGACTATTTAACATATAATTGTACTTTTAAAAAGAGTGTGGATAGAATTCTGTTGTTTTTTGGCCTACAGGCCTAACAAATTGTTGGTGGTTGATTTAGACTATACTAACCAATGGCAAAACAAATTTACATATATGGGGGTTCGAGCAAATTGATGTGGGGGGGGGTTTAAACAGATTTGTTGGTAACTAGTTAGCAGAGAAAGCAAGGGAAGAGACGTCTGCATACAACCACATGCACAATAGGCCTTTCCCTCATTAAAATCCAAGCATATGGAATAAAAGGCAGATCCGGCAGGCATAATGGCTACATCAGGAGACATTTTTGTCCTAACCTAGTTTCATGCCCCAGTTCCTTCCTATGTAACCCAGTTACAATGAAACAAGATTTTTTTGCAGAACCATTTTTCACAAATCATATTCTTGACTAAGATTTGATAGCTGTTCGGTCCTGTTTTCATAGTAATCATTGAAAAAAAAATAGGTCTACCAGGAAGTTGCATTGGTTCTTCATTTTCGATCAGGAAAAGTACCTTTGTTTTCCCTTTATAAAACACTACAGATTTATCTGAAAAAGAGAAATAACTGCCCCGCAAAAATAACAAATATTAGGGTTATATAAAACCTGGTCCTGATGGTACCTGCATGCCATATGTAAACACAACTACTCTCATAGTCAGTGTGCATCTGATGTGTATAGCAACTTGATGAAGAACTCCCTCAGTGGATATCTGGGGACCATTCAATACCAGAAATTGGGGTTTATTTTGTTAAGTGTACTTGTAATACTAGGTTCAATGACATTTGCTTTGGTGGGTGAAGATTGGACATCAAAAGTGATCAGCCAGGGAAAGTCTGGTCTGTGGAAACTGGAACTTGGACCTTGGCTTTGGGTACATTGGATTACAGAGTGATTGTGGAAAGAATCTGAGGTACTCTTGTGTTGTGCTGATTGAATATAGGTTTCGTTATCTTGGTCATAAACTTGGAAATCTCTGAATGTGTGTAGGTGTAAAAGTAGGTCCATTGTGGTTTCATGGTGGGTAATTCTGGGTTAAGGTCGTGGAACTGTTCTCTTGGCCCCCATGTTTCCTACCAAATGGGCAAAATGTGGAAGATCCCCAGAAGATCATTATTGTTAAAATGCCACAATCTGAACAATCTGTAACATTTGTGGCAAATAGATTTGGGTGCTTTGATTACAGGGTGCAATATTATTAAAGAGGCACTGACACATTTTCAGCATCAACCCCAACTTTCAACCTTCCAACTGAGATTTGGACCATTAGAAAAGCTTGTATTTTTCTATATCAGCATCTGACAATTTTTTTGACTTGCCTTCTTTCCCCCATTAGGAATGCTTATGGCCAAGAATAGGTTTGTTACTGTAACCAGAAAATAGCTTGTTACAGTAGAGGCTTACTCTATGGGTATTTTAATACACGCAATTACTGATCACATATGTTGAATTCAAATAAAATTTTGGGACATTAAGCATGTTGGTGATGGCCCGCCTTCGAAACAGAAAAACTATGCGGCAATCGGGTGGGGTACCTTTAAAGTTAATTGAATCAAATCGTAGCCAGTCTATTGAAAATTTGGTCCAATTTTGTGTCCATTCTTAGGTTACTACAGGATCACGCATCATATAGGCATTACTCTGGTCGTTATTCTGTGTATCTGTGTGTGTGGGTGTGGCAAAAATGTTAACCCTTAGGCCGAATATATGCATGCCGCATGAGTTCCGTAAGGGTTACGATGATTTCACTCGGTGGAAAAGAGGGGGCGCGGTGGGGGTGACATGGTGGTTGTGACATCACGTGACCTTGGTGACTCATGTGACCTTTGGACAGTCAAAACGTTAACCCATAATATATTGCATGCGTATGAGTTCCGTAAGGGCCTCTAAAAATTACTTTCATTAAAGGGGATGACCCGAGTTGTAGTATATTTATAAGCTTTCATCTTGATAGAATGGCCTTGACCCCAAACCGCCATTGTAAAGTTCGACCGATATTTCAACTGTTTTGCTGTGAGAGCTAAAACCGTTGATTTTGTAATCCAATAGCGTACTCTGTAAATTAATATTGGCCAAAATGGGACATATTTTTGACCTCATCAATCCAAACCAATAACATCCTTAAGCCCTAATTTACAGGGAGAAAATGAGAAAAAATATAGCGTTTCTTCAGATACCAAATTTTGACCAATTCCGATAAGTTCTGGGGACAAGGGTATTAGTGATTGGACCATGACGCTGTTAAACAACTCTAAGGTGAGGGTTAAAAAATCGGAGATTACCAAACTTATCAGGCTAGGGAACAGCGGCTCAGAAGACCTTCCCAAGTACCTTTCGCCTACAAATTTGTTTTACGTGCCACCGGGAAACCTCTCAAGCACGTATCTAGTTCCGCACAACAAACGTTTCTTGTACATATTATGGAGGCGCTGCAGCGTAAGTCCAGTGGGTTTCAATTTCTAATGTTATTATAGATACGATAGAAATGATTCCCGTTGCTATGCACTTCTTGTTGTAAACAGTATTTTCAATATTCTTCATCTCAGAATTTCTTGATGAAACTAGGCCAGGAAAGCTAGTATCAACTGTAGAGCATTTAGAGCGTACGTTTGAGCGAACAGGAATTGCGTGTAGGCCCCTAACGTCCGCCAGCGGTATCATATTAGGATTTAAAACAACGGCGCGTAATATGAGACGATTTACATGATTACGTCACAAGCCACGTATCAGCTCTGTTTACAACTTCCCTCGTATTTTTCGTCGGGATTTGGTAATAATTCGCCACATGATTCCCTACTTTAAAGATAAGATTTCCTAGTTCATTGCAAGTTTCAGTGATATATACCAGCATTTTGTTGTTTCCTGCTTTTTGGGATCAATTTGTCCATTGTGTTGTAGTCGTTGTTGATGTCTGGTGTTGTTGATGTCTGTTTTGTGACAAGGGTGGGTTAACCATTGCCTTGTGAATTTTCATACTTTGATGGATTTTAAACCAAACTGGGTCACAGGTGAACATGGCCACCCCCACTTTTTGAGAGGTCAAAGGTACATGCCAAGGTCAAAGGTCATGTGAGGTCAAGTTGATTAAAATAGGCGAAAAGAAAATGTAAAATTGACCCTCATATGAAAAGGTGAAGTTCATGGAACCAAAACTTGAATCATAGGTGCACATGGTGATACCCTCATTGTTGATGAGGTCAAAGGGTAACCTAATCAAGTCAAAGGTCATATCAAGGTCAAAGGTCATTTTAGACCTATCATTCACTAACCATAACGGCGGGCGACACAAGCGGTCCGAGGACCGATGGTTTTTACTCTTTGTATAACGTGGTTGGGTACATTTGGTAAGAACTCGATAAAAAAATAGGCGTAACTTGGGCGGGTAACCGAGGATGGTTAACTGAGTCTAGGAAGTTGAGACTGAGTCTAGACAAGGATGTATGATTGGTATCATCATGTCTAGGATCGAGCTAGAACAGGGCTCTGATATCGGACTTGATGTTTATTTGCTTTTGGACTGGCAATTTCAAATTCATGTGCAGTGCATTGATGAGTTGTGTACTCTCTAGTGTAGGCTGTGTTGATACACTTTTGACCGATGTTACCTTCACGGCGACGAAGAAAGAAATTGAGTCATCACGCCATTACCCCGTCGATAATATGGTTCGCGCGAAAAGGATTATGGGGGCTGGCTCCGAGCGTTGTTAGGTAGGGTACGGATTGATATTAAGGGACTAGGATTGAAAGTTGGAGATGGAACGAAAAGAGAGAGAACATGTGAAAGGATTCTCTCTCATATCAGTAAGAGTAGGCAGGGTTGTCTTTCAAAAGATGTCAACTGGTGGCTGTCATTTTGTTGAACCAAGGTTTTAGGCACAGGTAGATTAGAATTTCAAATTGGTTCATCACCTATTGTGTCACAATCTTGATAAGGCCAGAAAAGAAAAAAAAGGTTTGGGGGTTGGCTTTCAAGCAAAAAAAACCAACAAAAAAACTCAGCTTGAACTCTTGACGATTGTAATACCAAAAACAATATTACATTTTCAGAAGTAAAATCCTTTAAAGGTTGTATTTGTGATTCTAGCCCTCATTTTTGTTTATAATAAAGTAGATATGCGGTACCCGGGGCGTTGGCCGGTAACCAGTTTTTTTTTTTTTTGGTGGGTGATGAAACAAACATTGTCGGGGGGGGGGGGGGACAAGCATATATTAAAATTGTTAGTACAGTATAGGCCTAGGTTGTTTTAATGTTGAAAATGATATATGTGTAGTAATTAAAAAACTCACTAATTTCAAATGGTGCAAGACGCCCCACATGCTGCCCCCATAGGCCACTGTGTTGTAATCTGTGCCGTTTAAGGACAGAAAATACAAAATTACGAATTTCTTTCAGAGTAAGTAAAGCGATTTTGCACTAAGATGGCAACATACATACGTAGGCCAACAGTTCAGATGATTATAAAAATCTCACTTTTTGAAGGTAAGTAAGGGGGGATGGAGGTGTGGATCACGAAATGCCCCTTTTAAAATATTATAAACACAAAGAATCGACCTAGTTGAAGACATTCTGAGCACAGTCAAGGTAGAATAGTTTATGGCCCCCACAACATGTTGTGGAGGGCATATGTGATAATGCAGATGTGGATGGTCCAAATCTGAGAGTTGTTTTTTGTAGAAGTCCAGATTTGTAATTATGAGTGTTTTGTATATAACAACAAATTTATTGATAAATATGCCTTGGAACTAGGTCACTTATTTAGGCATCAGTGACAAAACAGCTCAAGTAAAAGAACCCTTAACCTTCAATTTACCACTTAGTTTATGACATAGTTTCCTGGAAATATAGGTAAATAAAATGTGATTAGCATCTTTGGGCGGATACAAAATCACCGCTTGGCCTCATGCAGGGTGCCTTCGGGTGATGAAAAATACATATAGGCAGATATTCTCAAAGGGAGTGTAACTATAGACCAGTTTTTTTAAAAACCAGGCTTGTAGGAGACGATGGATTTTATTTTTGATTTTGTGTCGCACTTGTGTCGCCTGCCTGAATGCAGGCAGGAAGACACACATAGGGATCACTTGTCCACTGTTGTGTAGTATGTGATGATATCTGGTGTTGATGTCTGTGATGTCTCTGTTGTGAAAAAGGGTTAACATTTTCAATGTAATATCCAAATACTTTGATGGATTTAAAACCAAACTTGGGTCACAGGTGCAACAGGAATCCCCTCACTGGCTTGATGAGGTCAAAGGCACATTGCCTAAGGTCAAGCGTCATGTGAGGGTCAAGTTGTTATAAATAGGCTGAACCTCTGCTGAAAATGTAAAATTGACCTCATATGAAAAGTTGAAGTTCAATGGAACCAAACTTTGAATCCATTGGTGCAACATGGGATTCCCTCATTTGTTTGCTGAGGTCAAAGCTGTCACATATCAAGGTCAAAGTCATGTTAGTCATCATTCCACTCTAACGCGGACGGCTAGGCGACACAAGCGGTCGAGGACCGATGATTTTTTGTACAAAGGGAGTCTAAGTTTTAAGACACGATGAGGTTTGAAAATAGGCATTGTTCTTAGAGGGGGTTTTTCCTTTTAACATACTCTCAGAATGTAAGTAACAGTGTGCTTTAACAGGTTAGAAAATTCCTAATGGATGGGGAAGATGCTGTTGTTATAGTAGATTTCAAATTAAGTGGGAGTTCTTGCATTTCAATGAGGTGATATTGAGGTGAGGGCATGAGGAGTAAGGCCTTTGTTGCTGATACAAAGCACATTGTGGCCATGGTACATGTTACTGCACAGAATCGGCTTACTGGAAACTGATGACTTCAGTTCTTCGGTGGTATGTTAGATAAAAAGACTTATGCCATTGTTGGCCGGGATGTCAAGTAACTCATAAACCACTTTGCCCTAATCTCTTGGATGGCCAAATAAAGACTGTAGTTGCATTATGTGTGTCTTGATGTAAGAATGCATTTTTTCTCCTATGATAAGGAGTGCTATTTTGCAGAGTCAAAGGTAAGTTATGTTCAAATAACAATGTTTAATGAAACAATTGCAGATGTTTTCATCCTGATACTTCATTTGAACCACCCAAGCTATTTTGAGGTCAACATTTATTTACTAGCTATGTTACTGTACATTGATATGAGTACCATAAACTTTTTTACCTGTAGCCATTAAAATAAATCCTCTACCTACGGTGAATGGACAGACCTAAAACTTTTTGAGGTCTCACATATTTTGAAATCTACTATAGCAAATAAAGGAAGGGTGGGTTTCACATCAGGTAATATGTCATTGATGTAGATTAGGAGTAATGTAGGTCCAAGGACTGATCCCTGGGAAACTCCCATATACTGGGTGCTGCTTGGATGCATCATTTTAGACCAACTACATTTGATGCTTGTTCTCTCCCTGATAGAAAATATTGTTCAAGAGTTTTTACCTTTTAGTCCAGTCCAGTAGGAAGCCATCCAGAGTTTTGTTTTTTGGCCACATTTGTCCACTTTGGTTTTGGTTCAGACTCTCTTTTGTGCTTCCTACTCCTCAACTATATGCCACACAGAAATGGAATGTTTAAACACACTTGACAACGCACGAAAGGCAAAGGAAAGTCACAGTTGTTGGAAAAGGCATTTATTTTGTAGATGCAGTCCATTTGAAATGCAGTTTGGTATGTCTACTCTGGGCCAATCCCTGGGAGAATGGAGGCAGGATTTTGTGAAATCCTCTAACGATCCCTAAGTGAACTCAGGGTGTTGTAAAACTGTTGTTCCATGTGGACAAATTTCCTCTCGAGATAACAGAATAAATATTGCCGAACTATTATCTGACCTGGAGGCTCACGGGAAAGAAAAACTTGAAATTGTTCGGACAACAACTCAGGGAGCAGAGGATATAGCTTAAACCACTCAAAAGCTTAGATCCTTAAAGTGTTGTTCATCAGAACATGACTACAAAAACTTTCCAAAGGGGACCAAGAAGAGGGAGGCCAGAGAGGCACTAAACACCTCATTAGCTTAGTGGGTGCGTCGTGTCTGATTTTGGAAATGAGCAACTTATTAAAGTTGCATCATAAACAGTGGTGGCACCAGACAGAAAATTTTTTAATTTTTTTCTGAGGGTAATGGGAGGGCAAGGCTAGGGGGTATCCCCAACTTTTTCCCCAAGTTGCCATTTTTGTGTAGGTTTGAAAAATATTTCTGGAGGAGATAGGACTGCGGGGTCTAATGGGGAGAATTTGCCTTTCCTTTCGGCAAAGCCACTGACCCGTAAGTAAATGAGAAACATTAAGTGAAGAACAAGATCAAAAAAGTCCGAATGCGCTTTATGGCTAGGGAATGTGTAGTACAGTACCTTAACACAAAAAAAATGATTTATCACCCATGCTTTGTACAAACGAAAACTGTTTCATGGCTTCAAGAAAAGCACTTGAAAAACCATGACGACAGACCAAAATTGCATTCGGTGAAGGCTGGATTTTTTACCCAGAAAATTAGAAAACCAGTAGGTTCGTATTAAGTGACAAAAGCGGTTGTTGTAGTGGTTATGGTATTATGGTGAATTGCTCGCCTTGTTTCAGTGAGGTCCGTTTGTCTCATTCGAACAGTAATTCTCAAGGTTTTTTTACCCAAAGGAAGAAGAATCAGTAGCTTCCACAAGGATCACACCAATAAATAACTCCCCAGGATTGTGCTACAAACTGACCTTCACCAAACGTCCCAATTTTCTCAGCTATAAAGTGACTGGTTATTTCAAAACTGGATTTTTTTTGGAAATTAGGACCACACCTCGCAACAAAAATGAAAAAGTAGATGAGTGAAGCTTGATTTTTTTTTTTAGCTACAGAGCACGAAACTAGAATTAAAAGTGTTGTACAAGTTTCCCAAACCTCAGAAATTATACAAAAATGGGCACAGAACAAAATCTTTACCACCCAAATGGTTTGTTACTAGTCCACATTATGATTCATTTCAAATTGTATTTTAAGACGCAACTTAGCACATTTTGTGACTCTTCATTTTAGGCAAAGTGCCCATATTTGGGATGCCAACACCTGTTTCTTGGACATGCGTCATCGTATGCGTGTGTTGACACCTAGTTTATGTAGTGGTGTGTTCACAATGCTTTGCCTTCAATTGAGATGTTTGTTACAGGTGGTGTGATGTTGAATCGTTAGAGATGAAACATGGCTATAAATTAACAATTACTGTCACAAACTTGCATTTTAGATGTTTCATTCTCGAACGATTCCATGACTAGTTCAAACTCGCACTGGAAGCAATGCATTGTGGGAAGCTACTGAGATCTTCTCTTGGTTTTACCCCATTAACATTTGCAAAGCCGCGTTGGTTTATTCTTTTGTCTGTATTTGAAATGATCTACATCTAATAAGGGATATAATAAAAATGCTGAGAATTATGGTTAGGTGAACACACGTGAGACTGAGTTTTTTTTAATCTGTCATAAATTTTTGCATTGATGATACAATCGTAATAAATGGATGACTGTCTGGACAACAAGGTAAATGTATTCCCTATTTTGTGTCATATGACAAACTTGTTAATTAAAAGATATTGTACACAAATGTCAATCAAGTTTAAGAGCATGTCCCAATTCTACGCTTACACTTGCGTCATGCTTCGTTGACTACACATGATACCCCAACATAATGTGTTAATTGGTCACGCAAGGGTCTGAGTGTGCTCGATTACAATGCTTTGTCACGCAACCAACTGGCCTATTAAAGCGGGCAAAAAAGTTTGTTTCTCATATCTGCGTGTGTGGATTGACTGCCGCATAAAACTATATAAGCAAATTATTTTAGGCTTTCTGAATGAAATTGGCTGCAAAGTGGCAAAGAAAGAAGGGCGTCATTAAAAAGTCGTTTTCAAATATTGCTTTGTCATTTTTAATTACACAGTACCTCACATTTTTTGCCAAAAGAGATCAAGAAGCTTTTTTTCTTCGTAGGCCTTTTGAATTTCATCATCATTCGAAACTGATGATGTGATCGTGCTGTGCTGATTACCATGTTCTATAAATTTTTGCAGCCACAATAAGTATGACTATCATAATTAGCCAGCAAGAAGAAAAGTCTCTGGTTAATCTTGGCCTTTTAATAGCCCAACATTATGCCGCACAGACAAGGTGTGCTATAGACTACATCAATTATTTCATTGCTAATTCATTGGGATTCAGGCCAGAGTTCACATAAAATCATCAAAAACCTCATGTCACATCATTGATTGGGATTCACTCCTGTTCTATGAGCCCAAAGATATTAACCCAATCCATAATTCAATTTTTGATCTAGCCAATTAATATTTATTTACCAATAAGAAACTTCCACAGTAAGTATTGTGTGATAATGGATTGTAATTTCTATGACCGTCACATATTCAGGAAAAAGCAGATTTAGTGATCTTCAAATGGAATTGGCAGTATGGGTATATGTGCAGTGGTCAAGACCCCAGTTCCACCTCTTCTGCAGTTCTTAGGCGACCTAGTTCATATGTTTCAGTTCTTTAATAGACAACTCTACGTTGCCACAAAACTCACAAATTTGCTCCCCATGGCTAAAATTTTGGGAATTTTGCCAGTATTCAGATCCTAAATCTCTAACTAATTTGGGCCCAAAATTGAGTTAACAAGCCCCCAAGTTCAGCGATTTGCGGCACACCCCTACACAACCAAGTTGAGTGCCCCTCACTGTGATCAACCCATTCCGGTTTCTCTACTGCAAGCGCACTGATGTTAGAACTGGGGGCTTTTCTATTGGCGTTGATCTGGTGTGTTCTCTGGCAAAATCTTCCATGGAGGTTTTTTAGAAAAAGAAATTTCCCCTGATAAAAAGTTGAAATAATGGAGAAGGCCCCAATTTCTACATATATTAAACACTTTTAATCCTTTTCTCAGACTTGGGAATAGCCATTTGGTAAAGAGCACCATAAATGCATTATGGAGGCATTTTGGCGCATTTTATCAACTCAATTACGATTAATGAACATTCTTTTTTGAATGAATCACCATTTGGTTTCCCTGACGTGTTGGCTAGAGGAGCCAACATAGATCATAACAAGGCGGTAATTACTTAAACTAGCGTAAATGTGTCTACTCAAACGAGTAGAAATGTGTCTACCCTCAATGCGTTTGTAGGATTCGTTGCACGAATCAAAAAGTCAGAATGCGCTTTATGGCTAGGAAATGGGTGAGTACTAACACAAAAAAATGATTAATCACTCCATGCTTTGTACAAAAGAAAACTTTTTTCATTGGCTTCAAGGAAAAGCACTTGGAAAACACCATGACGACAGACAAAACTTGCATTCGGTGAATGTGTATTTTTTACCAGAAAAATTAGAAAACAGTAGGTTTTCGTATTAATTGCAAAGTGGTTTGTGTAGTGGTTACTTGGTATGTTTAATTTTGCTCGCCTTTGTCAGGTGAATGGTCCCAAGTTTGATCCTCATTCAACAGTAATTCTTCACAGGTTTACAAAGAGAAGATATCGTAGGCTTTCCACATGCATTGGCTTCCAATGGGAGGGTTTGTACAGGTAGGGGTGATGGAATCGTTAGAGATGAAAAACCATAGCTTAATTAACACTACTGATCACAAACTTGGCATTTACTTCATGTTCATCTCTAATGATTCACATGACTACATGTTCAAATCTCCCCCCATGAGAAGCCAATGCATTGTGGCGTAGCTACTGATATCTTCTCTTGTTTTACCCATTTACACATGTGCAAAGCCGGTTGGTTTATTCTTTTTTGTGTATTTGAAAATGATTCTACATCTAATTAAGGGGGGGGATTAAAACTGCTGATAATTATGGTTAGGGTGACACACGTGAGGACTGAGTTTTTTTTTAATTTGTCATAAATTTTGTGATGATACAATCGTAATAAATGGATACTGTCTGGGACACAAGGTAAATGGATTGCCAATCATTTGTGTCATATGTACAAACTTGTTAATTACAAGATCATTGTACACAAATGTCAATCAAGTTAAGGAATGTCAATTTCTACGCTACACTGGCGTCATTGTTCGTTGACTACACATGATACCCAAAAGTAATGTGGTCACGCAAGGTTCTGGTGTGCTCGATTACACTGCGGTCACCGCAACCAACTGGCCTATTAAAGCGGGCAAAAAAAAGTTTGTATCATATCTGCGGGTGTGGCGTGACTTGCCGCAAACCCTATATAAGCCAAATTTTAGGCTTTCTGAATGAAATTGGCTGCAAAAGTGGCAAAGAAAAGAAGTGCGACATTAAAAAGTCTTTTTCACATATTGCTTTGCTCATTTTTTTAATTCCACAGTACCTACATTTTAGTGCCAAACTATGTATGTGAGAAGACTCTTTTCTTTGTAGGCCTGTTTGAAATTTTCATCATTCATTGAAAAATGATGTGATCGTGCTGTGCTGATTACCATGTTCTATAAATTTGGCAGCACAATAGTATACTATAATAATTAGCTAGACCAAGAAAAGTCTGGTATAAATCTAGGCCTTTATGCCAATACACTATGTGCACATTGACAAGGTGCTATATTGTACATCACATTATTTCATTGCTAATCATTAACCCTCGTTTACCGGGGGTTGGTTACCACCCCCCCTACCGAAACTTCGGCCCTGGTGCGCTAAACGCTAAAAAAATCGTAAGAAAGCTTCTAGGTAATCGTTCTCTTCATCCTTTCACGGTCATTTTAGCGAAAAAACATGTGAAGTATTACCTCACCGGGTTAGGTAGGCCGTCAAAGTCGACACCAGGGTAAAGGGAGGGGGTGGTTGCCACCCAAGGAATTTATGATGGAGTGTGAAAATATTAGGCACAGGATGGTTATGGGGGGGGACTCTAAAAACTCTTATATTTATGTAAAACTGCAATTTGCCATTCATTTCAGGAGCTGAAAAACGCATGAAAATCCGATATTCCTACGTTTTTTAGCTCCCCCACCCTCACTCTTCCCCCCTTTTTCCACCTCCACCGATTTCGAAAAATTGGATTTTCGCCTATTTTCCGTGAAAAATGCCAATTTGGACGACTAGCGGACTTGATGACGTTCATTGTGACGAAATACTAGGTATGTTAGTACTTATTTTGTATTCAATGGAAAAGAGGGGACTCATAGCATCCATGGTATCACAATCATAAGCATCGGGGCTTTATAAAAAAAATTCTCGAGAGGGGGTGGTAACCACCCCCCCCCTTGGTAAACAGTGTGACAAAAAAAGGCTTGGTAAGAAGAGGGTTAATGGATTTCATGCCAGAGTTCACATAAATCATCAAATAAACCTCCATGTCACATCAGTTGGGATTCACTCCTGTTTCTATGAGACGAAAGGATATTAAACCAATCCATAATTCACATTTTTGGGATCTAGCATTAATATGTTTTACCAATAAGAAACTTCCACAGTAAGTATTGTGTGATAATGGATGGTAATCTATGGTCCAAATATTCAGGAAAAAAGCCGACTAGTGATCCAAGTGAAAATGGCAGTATGGGTACTAATACCCATAACATGTGCAGTGGTCAAGACCCCCCAGTTCTAAAAATCTTATGCAGTCTTAGACGACCTGTTTCAAATATGTTTCAGTTCTTTAGACCCTAATTGCCACAACAACTCACCAAAATTAGCTCCATGGTCTAAAATTTTGGGAAATTTTGCCAGTTATTCAGCTCTAAATCCTCTTAAAAAATTTGGCCCAAAATTGAGTTAACAAGCCCCCAAGTTCAGCGCTTGCGCTGCACACCCCTACACAAACCCAAGTGAGTGCCCTCATGGGATCCCAACAATTTCGGCTATCTCTATTGCATGCGCACTGATGTAGAACTGGGGCTTTTTCTATTGGCGTGATCTGGTGTGTTTCTTGGCAAAAATTCCTTCCATAGGAAGGATTTTTGCGTAGAAAATTTTCCCTGATTAAAAGTATGTATGAATAAGGAGAAGGGCCCCATTTCTACATATTAAAACACTTTTATCCTTGTAACAGAGCAATTGGTTGCCACAAAATGAAAGTCATACATTTTTTAACTTTCATGGAATACATTTCTGTAAAATCAAATAATAAGTTACTGATTACTTTATTTGCATGATAGTGGCCAGGGGTCATTCAAATTGGGTCTTCTCCAACCAGGCGTACGCAAAGTGGTGTGCAACAGGGGTTCCATGTGGCATGCGAGGGTCCTATTGCAGGCCCATTGACACTCTACTTGCTAAGCTGCTATTGGATGGTGGTGCTTTAGATTGATTTAATTTACAAAGTGCCACTTCACAGTGTTTACATGCCTGGAAAAAGTGGGGAACTCAGGAACCACGTTCCTGGGAAATTTTGCAATTTGGAGGGAAATATTTTTTTCCCCTTAGAGGTGCTTGTTCCGATTTATGTCTATTGTGTTCTCTACTTGATATGAGAGCCTGGCACTTGCACAAACATCCCATCAAGTAACGTGGGAAACAAATTTGCAGTTTTTATGGTAAAAGCAATAATGCATATTGCAAAGCCCTATTCAATACTGTGCTAATATTGATGGTTAACCACTAAAATGACAGTGTTTTGTTTATATCTTTTTTGAATGAAATGGATTTGAGGGCTCAAATTTTCAGGATGACAATGAGAAAAATAAGGCCTTTTATCTGATATCAAAATCGATACTACTTCCGGGTAAATCGGGGAGGGAAATTTGGATTGTGTTCCCTGGAAATTTTGCATTTTTTCCAGCCCTGAGTGTTTATTTGTAAATACCTGCTCCAACATGTTAAAAATAAATTAGTCGATTTTGTACAATCCTGTATTAATCCTATAAAACATCATTCTGACTAACTTAGTCAAAATTATGTCTTATAGGTCTAATTTGTACAAAATTGACTATTTTTACAGTGAAGTACTTGTTTTGAAGAAATTTTTCAGAGCACACATTTAAAATAAACTAAGCAGCAACATACCAAATAAATTTTAATTATAATATTTCATTTTAAAGGTGCTTGTTCTGATTTTTGTCTATCGGGTTCTAGTGGGTTGCTCATGGTCTACACCGACCATCAAGTTCCGTGGGAAACAAACTTGCGGTTTTGATGCTAGGCGCGATAATGCATAGTGCAACACCCTATTCAATACTGTGCTAATATTGATGGTTGACCATTAAAACGGTAGTTTTTTTGTCCCCGCCGAACGAAGTTCGGGAGGGGACTATAAAATGGGCTCCGTCCGTATGTCCGTATGTATGTCCGTATGTATGTCCGTATGTATGTCCGTGATAAAAATGTTAACCCTGGAACATTTGGGCATATCTTTTTTTCTGGATGAGCTAGAGTAGCCAAACTTGGGTATATTGTAGGAGGGGAAACCCCCTACTAACCATGTAATTCATACCCCCAGGGTCCTCCCCTGGGTCTGTCAGGGGGTGGGGGAAAAGGTCAAGGCCCAAAAAAGGTCCATATTGCACAGAAAATGTCAACATAGTGACCATATTGTGTACGATTTAGTGACCATATTTGTGTAAAATATGCTATTTAAGTATCTAATTTGCATAATTTATGAAAATTTTCCCGCAAGGCTTGTGTACAAGTTTTTCTGGAGTTCTGTATGGCGATAGTGATGTAACTTGGTGGAAGGAAGTGGGCTGAGAAGTTCTCGACCTGATGTAGATTTTGGGCGTATTTCGGGCAAATTAAATATGCAAATGAGCTAATTAATATGCAAATATCAGCGTAATTGCTAGGTGGGGGGAAGTATACTACAACAAAGGTATTAACATACGGAGTACCCATGTTTTCATTGAAAGTATTCTTTTTAGTTTTGGTTGTTACACATGGTCAGTCTTTTGGGTTGCCAGCCTGTTTACATTTCTTGGAAAATGTGGAAATATGTAAAATTTGGTGTTTCGCCCCTTTCTAGACCCCGTTTGGGTCCCAAATTTAAAATGTGGTCACATGATTTTTTCAAAAATAGTGTTGCCAAATTGAATAAATTATTATATTTTTACTAAATTTAGTGAATTTTCAGGGATTTTTGCACGATGAATTTTAAGATTTCTCGAGTTCACCAAAAAGTCACAATTTTTTTTCAAATTATTTTTGGTGAGCTAGTGGTGGCCAAAATTAAGGGTGGACTGGTACAGTTCTAGTCATCACTTAGTGATCGCGATATTCGGCGGGGACATATTTTACGCATCGCGTAAATACGAGTTCGCCTTGTTATCTATATCTTGAGAAAGAAATTGATTTGAAAGAGCTGAAATTTCAGGACGACAATGAGAAAAATACGGCCTTTCATCTGATATCAAAATTGATGGCTAAACTTTAGAATACCCTACCACATTATCCGCCGCGGAAGCCAAACCTTTTTAAAAACCCAGGCAACGGCGACAGCGCGAAGCCAAACCTTTTGAAAACCCAGGCAA
>JAMKCH010028070.1:0-53608 GCA_023653785.1 Ophioderma brevispina | reverse complement strand
GCATAATCGTAAAGTTTTAAAACAAAAAAATAACCCAAACAAAAACTGCGACTTTATACTGCGTTGGTAGGAAATGGCAATAATCTGTGGTCGATATGTGCTTTGGTCAACAGAAAGGGACCATCCATTTGACCATAACTCATTCTTATAGGATATCGAACAAAAGTTGGACAACATTTAGGTTATCCGCATGACGCTACTTCCCATATCGTTCAGTTCCATGGTGTTTGTCATAAGATTGGGGAATATGTCCTGAAAAGAACCCTAATGAATCTTCACGGGCTCTTTGTAGGACAAAAAGATATTTAGCCTCGAAAATGGTTTTTGTAGACCCTACCTTAAAGAATGGCGGACATGCGCGCTACCGCAATATCCCCCATTTAATCAAGATAAAATAGGGAAAAAACACCGGAAATGAGCCATAGCTGAATTTCAGGATAGTTTCCTAATGTTGTGGCGATAGCGAACAACAGATCAAAAGTCCCCAAGTTTCCCCTTTGTGCTAATCGAGCTTAAGGGGGGTAAAGTTTTACAGGGCCAAATGTTAAAACGTTCCATTTTATCAAATGTATACCATTGTTTGTGTCAGTCATAGGATTTTAAAAAAAGATTAGTTCCCTGTCTTATGACTTAGGTTAATGAACTATATCTGAAATAACGGTTCAAGGTCATAACTGGGGGAAAAAGGCTTGAATGCTCGGTTCTTTTCAAAAGCATGTCCATTTGTTCGTCTCGTTGCAGTAATAAACTGAAAAAATACAATTAAAAACAGTTAAGTATTTCCTTTGCCATAGTTATAGGGCGCCTTTTTTTTTTTTTCCAAAAATTAGACATATTACTACAGGACTTTGGAAGGTCACAAGCTGCTGTCTATAAGCAATATTGAACAGATGTTGTAGATAGAGTGATCGTTTTTCAATTATAATATGACCGTAAAACATTGTCAAATAATGGGGAATCAGTTTGATTAAAATCGGACTGTTTTGAACATTTTACCCCACCATGACCTTGAACATTTGTTGGCCTGTATTCTTACACATAAAGGTCAAAAGTTAGGAAAAATGTATACATTTTTTAATCAGTGAGACAAGACGAATACTTGTGTAGGGGCGGGTGGTATAGGCTTTTGTTGTGCTTTGCTCTAGATCGCATATAGCGCAGGTAAGTTTGCACGGGACAGAACAGTACGCCTTGGCCTAGAAGAAGGCTACAGCTTGCATGTGATTGGTTCTCCAAACTAAATTTATTATCATCCCCATTAACGTTGATATACAGCATCAGTACCTTTGCGCAATAAATCACGGTATTGTTAGCTTGATTTCCAAAGCTCAGTACTGGCAATTGAAGCGAAGAAATTGACCAGGCCAGGGAATCGCGCTAAACCCATGAGGTGGGCGCCGCGGTGATTGGCGGAAAAAACACCAAATCGGGCACATGACTGATTTGAATCTACTGAATTATGCATAAGGGGGGGATAGACCCTGGCCTGGCATTTATGGTGAGCATTCATGTAGGGCCTCCAAATAAAGATAAACCTATAAATACTCTTACATAAAAAAGACCCCGTGAGGCATTATGCCATTTCCATCCCGCTACACAGCCCCTCTCCAGTGTGTGCCGTCCCCGGCACACAAAACAAGAAGCACGAGCGGGATGGAAATACCGAACTAGCGCTTATCATGATTTCCCATCCTAACTACTCCAGGTCTGCCGGTCCAGTGATGTATCCAGCATTCCGGTGTAGTCATCACGGCAGTCAGCTGTTGTCAGCTTATCCGTTCATGGATCTCTCCTCCAAGTCAACTGAGCCCTACCCAGCAGGTGTTGCCATCCAGAGTTCACGTTCCGTCTGGTTCAGCAGTGCTCCGGCCCTTATCAGTCACCACTTTGCTATAGCGTACCGAAGATGCTCCAACACGTTTATGTCATAAGGAGCGGGTCACACCTATGTCGAGACAGTCTAGCGTACCCAACATCTGGGGTTACATAGTATACATTGTGTGATTCTGCACAGGAGCAACGTTAGAGAAGCTCCTGGCAGGTGGTTTAACTCAGATCTGCACCACGTGACCAAGTCAGTTCCGCAGTATAGCCCGACTGACAATGTTACCCTGGACTAAATCACCAGGATTAGGATATCTACCCCCCCCCAAGTTCGTGACCGTTTTCCATGAAAAGGTGTTGCTACCCTGAATGTCGGCCAGACCCTACACCAGGATGCCTTCACTCCAATCTCTAAATACTCGCATGGCTGAATTACCAAGGTCCCATCTCCATCCATACTCTGTTGCCTGACAAACAACAATTTAGTAACTCTCTGACTGTCTCAAAAAGTCTATGCCAACTGGCTGTCCCTTAGTTCATCATAACACTCATCCAACTGCTTGGTAACCATTACGCCCATCTGGCCATCTTCAAGTCATTAAAGCAATCTGGTATTCTGTAAGTCATTACACTAATGCATCTGGTACTCTACAAGTCGTTACACCCGTCGCGTATTCTGCAAGTCATTAAGCCCATCTGGCTGTGTATAAGTCGTTACTCATACCCGGTATCCTAGAATCGTTATACCCATCCGGTGTGTTATAACAAGTCATTATCCCTTCCGGTATTCTACAAGTCATTAGCCCATCTGGCTAAGTACAAGTCATTGCTCATATCCAGTATCTACAAGTCACTAACGACCATCTGCTGTAAAGAAGTTACTGTACCCAGTTATTATCCCAAATCCACTCCTCCTCGAACCATAGGACTCTCAATGGTCGAGCCAATTGAGTATCATACTCAGTTTGCCATCCAAAACTCTCAGGACAACATAAATTCAAGCTACTTATGTATAATACCATAATAATTTCTCCAACACAATTGCCACGAAATTACAGTAGAACCATAAACTTTTATTTACACAATGGCAGTGACTATTCCACTCTCTTATGGTCTCTCATTACTCGTGTCTGTCCTCTAGCGGAAACCTAACAGGTTTGCGTCTCTTCCGCCTGGGTTCCTCCGTCTGTTTTTGGTCAGTACTTCCCTTTTTCTCATCTCCCGTCGGCACCACCTCAATATCAACTCCCATCTTCAGCCAAGTCCTCGCCATCAACACTCTTTTGGCACCAGATTTCTCCCCATCAAACTCGTCTTCAGCCGTTGACTCCTGAGCACTCTTCCGTCCAATTGCACTGAATTACAACGACTGTATTGTATCACTAATGTTTACCACTGCTCCTTCTTCTGCACCTTGAGGGCCGTTCATCTGTTTCTCAACTTCATCGTCACTGGTCTTCC
Source organism: Ophioderma brevispina (assembly GCA_023653785.1). NCBI lineage: Eukaryota > Metazoa > Echinodermata > Ophiuroidea > Amphilepidida > Ophiodermatidae > Ophioderma > Ophioderma brevispina. The sequence continues at coordinate 50,323 of JAMKCH010028070.1, read as the reverse complement.
CTGGCGGTGCGATTCTGTACTCGCATTTATCCTGAATCCTCACCAACAGGGTTGCGGGACTCAGAACCTGCTCCCTCACATGCTGTTTCCACCCTTGGTTCCGCTGTATCTGCCGCTGCCTTATGTTCCCGGCTCACAGAACTGCCGCTCACGCTGTCTCATACTGCTACTTCAGCGGGTTCTTCTCTTTCAACAACTATGGGCACGATCTCATTGCTCTCCCTCCGGTGCTTCGTAATTCCAAACCACCAGCTCCGGACCCTCATACAATTTCAACCATGTTATGCATGCACTACTCTTGGTTTGCTGCGTGCCGATTCTGTATTCGAAAGACTACATCCGACACACAAGCGACCACCAATGTACGGACGCCACGGCAAGGTTAGCTTCTTTGAGAGTTGTGGTCTTCGTTACCGGCTGTAGAGCCACACGAACTGGCATTCTTATTAAACACGGACCATATGCCGTCGATCAAATTGCGTTTCTGTCTCCTTATGATACCCAAGGATGTCGGACCCGCTTCAGGAATTCTCTGATACGCTCCATAACTATTCGGCGTAGTCGGTATCACACCTCTTCCTCACCCGGGACTCCACCAAATCACCTAAAATCCACAGGAAAACACAACCTCAGGCCTAACATCATCAGGTTGGCTTTCACCCGTCGAGCCTGCATGCGCGATCGATAGCGCTATGCAACTATGGTAGATACTGATCCAATCCCTCTGATGCTGAAAAGGAGGATCATTAAGTGAACAAGAGCTTACGATTGGTACGGTTGTAACGCTCACTAACCCGTCCGATTTGGGATTATATGGAGTCGTTGGAGTCTTGTATTTCCAGTATCATGCAAATTTCCTGGAACACCCTCGACTCAAAGTTGCGCCCCTTTATCGAGTGTGTAATTCTTAGGAACACCGAACCTACAAATGAACTCGTCTACTAGCTGGGTGGCAAACTGTCTCTGCACTCTGTTCGGGGATGGCATAAGCCTCCATTCCAAACGAGTCCAAAATCACCAACAAACACAAGTGTACACATTTCCATTATCTGTCTAGTCAAAGGTTCCAAAACAAATCGATGCCAAGCGTTCCAATGGAGCTCCCACCTGGTACTGCTTAAGTGGGGCTCGGTGCCGTCTCGGAGGCCCCTTCCTCCTGGCACAGCCACACAAACGGGCGCAAGTACGCTCTCACATCCGTACTCATTCCTACCAGTAATATCGAGCCTTGACCTTCGTAAGGTTTTATTTCGCCCAAGGTGTCCACCAGCCTTAGAAGCATGCAGCTCAATCTAACACCTTTTCCTCATCTCCTTTCGGTAACACAATCAAAACCATCTAATCGTTTCTGCATCGTCGCTCTCCCATCTCTTCACCAGAACACCTTCTTTCACAGCTAACAGATCCCACTGCCCCCAGTACGTCTTCATGGCCCTGTGATAATGCAGAGACTTCCGTCCAAGGAGGTCATCCTCTCCCGCTTCGTTCTTTCTCAAAATCATGGCCATCGTCTCGTCATTCAGCTGCTCTCACGTACCTCCTAGCTTATGTCGGGCTCCACAGCCAACAAGCGAACTTGAATCACCGATGGGCCAGGCAACTTCTATCTAAGAGTCATCATTGTCCAGTCCTCCATCTTCCATAGGTTCAAACCCCGTTGACTGGTTATCGCTATCAATTTTTTGTTATACGTTCTTGTATCCGAGTTCAACTTTGCACTCTGGCGACTTCGACAAGGCTTCTAGAGTCGTTCCTCGGGAAGGCTTAATCCTCACCACCCCCGTTTGGGTCAGTCTGACAAACCGACCCTCGTGTATCTCCACTGGTTCCATTTCCTATATCCCTCGCTGCTCTTCCTCCCTATGCGCATTCTTTGCCTCCATTCTCCAGCACTGCCTACATGGTATCCTCGGACAACCAATCTGATTCTGATGACGGTTCTCCTGGCCGAAACTCAAGTCTATATTGAAGCTGGACAGCACTTCAAGCCAGCGCGCCAACTGCCCCTCCGGATTCTTGAAGTTACATAACCACCTCAACGAGCAATGGTACGTCCGCACCTTCACCTTACTTCCCCCTAAATAACGGGCGATACTTCTTAACGGAAGACAACAAGGCCAGTAGTTCACTTCTCGTCAAACAATAATTCCTCTCCGGCGAGGACAAAGCTAAGACTTGCTGCCCTCCGCATCACCCGTTCCTCGCCATTTTGCTCCTGTGACAACACAGCCCCAATTGCAAACTTACTGGCGTCCGTATTCAGGATGAACTGACCCTCTGGTCGCGGGAAGCCAGAATCGGTGCCTCCATCAAAGCGGCCTTCAGTCTCGAAAATGCCTCTCACACTCCACTGGTCCACTCAAACTTCTTCTCTGTCAACCGAAGAAGCGGGGACGCAATCCCAGCAAAACCACGGAAAAACCTGCGATAATATGACACCAGACCCAGAAAACTACGCACCTGCGTTGGGTCGTGGAGTTGGCCAATCCCGTCCGCGTCTTCTTTGAAGGATCAGTATGAATGCCCTCCTTGGATACCACATGCCCAAGATACACTACCCATCTGTCTGAAAATAAATGGCTTGATGGTTTAAGCTTCAGCCCGGCACCACGAAACCTGCTCAAGACCTCCGCCAGGACAAACTGACTCGGCTTACTGTATTACCAAAACACTATCCACATCATCCAGGTATACTAAAAGGGTCTCCCACCTCAATCCCGCTAAAACCCTTTCCATCAGCCGCTCAAACGTTGAAGGTGCGTTGCAAAGTCCGAAGGGAAGAACGTTCGATGCGTACAACCGCTGGGAGTAGCAAAGCAATTTAGCTCGGGCACGTCGTCCATCTCCACTGCCAATAGCCCGAGGCTAAATCCAGGTCGTAAAATACTTGCACCTTCCAAGGGCATCCAGCGAGTGCTATCCGGGGCAGAGGGTACGCATCCTTAACGGTGACCTCATTGACCTTCTGAAATCAATGCACAAGAGCTTAGACCCGTCTTTTTAGAACCAGTACTACAAAGGACTTGGAACAAGCACTATCGACGGTTCAATAAGTGCCATTCTACAACAACTCCTTCACATGCCTTTCCACTTCCTCACGCTGCTGAGGAGATGATCGTCGAAGTGGCGGGCACCGGATAGCTGTGCGTTCCCCGTATCAATCTATGTTTCACCTTTGTAGTTCTACAATGTCAAATCGCCTTTCGAAAAACACATCTTTATAGTTAACCAACAACTCTTCAACCTTTAAGCGATCTTCCTCTCCAAACTGAGATGTGCTATTCTCAAACAACTCCGTAAGGTGATCGGTATCTCCCCAGACTCCCTTTTCACCTGAACCTCTGCTCTCCTCGTCTTCAAACACTTACTCTCATCCACCAGCTCGCACTTCTAGCCAACGTACGGCCCCGTTTTACTCTCGGGGAGGCGAAATCACATACCATTGGTTTATGACGATTGGGGACACGTCCTGGCCTTACTAAACCCCTAGCAACCAAAATCCATTCTTCACTCAGTGGTCCCTTCATCAAAGGTTCAACCATTCCTAATTGACCGTTGTCCTCTACGCATGATCCCAAAGCAGACATCAATCCACCGCCACTCAGTTTCCCGACATCAAAGGCTCAAGCACTCTCTAGATATGACTCTGCGTTACCACTAACACTGTAGCAGTACGAAACCTGACAACCGCGGTATTGTAATACCTCTGTGGCGACACCTGAATTTTGGGCTGATATTCTGTTCGACTGACCACATATTACCCTACCTCCTACGTGCAATCCATCCGACAAAAAATCAGCCACCGTGCCGACTGCTAAGGAAATCCCTACCCAGCAGACCTTTCTTCACCTCTGCTACGAGAACTCTCAGTTCAGGCGGCTATCCCCCACTCTTATCTCCAAAATCGCCTTACCCTACACCCTTACTGCTCTTCCATCAGCTTGCAACAATTCATACACCCAGTTTCAATCTTTGGCCTTTCTCGGCTGGAATAGGAGATCAAATGCCCCAATGGAAATACATAAGCTGTGTACCAGTATTACCAAGGAGTGACACCGACCCCCCTTCCAGCAGTACAGGGACTTAAAGGTCTGCACTTTCCAAACGGAAATCATCCTTCACTGCAACTCCACGTCAGCGTACATAATGGTTTCATCACGCCTCCAGCAAACCCTCCTTTCCGCCTATCTCCTGCCTCTGGTTTGTCGATACCCATCTCCTGTGTCCTCTCCGATATATCATCCATGAGGTCCTAATAGACACCGCTGCCGCCATACTGGAGTTAGTCGTTTGATCATTTGAAGTACCTACATGGACCAAAAACCTTGCGGCCCCACCAGTTCCTCCACAATACCCGTCTCTCAACTCCTCTGGGATTATGCTGGCCCTCCAGTGGTCCGATGAGTTGGTTGGGTGTAATTGTAATGCCCCCCATTTCTTGCACAATCTAACAACATGTGTCCCTCCTGTTTACACCTACGACACACAAACACTCTGATGACTACAATTCTGCACCCTATGCCCTGTCTTCTCGCAGCGGGTAGCAAAAACAATTCCTACCCCCCTACGAGGTGCTCGTTCCTATGCCGAAACACACTGGATGACAATATCTCCATCTGCTTTACCAAGCATTACACACCACGTCTTTGTATGGTGGAAGCACGCTCAACCTAGAAACCACTCCGACCTGGGAACTCTGACTACCTCTTGCTCGAGGCTCAAACGTAGCAAACTCTCCTACTTGGCACCTTCTATGGAGAGTTCTCCTTTCCACCACAAGGCTTCATCTTGGTAGCCATCATAGCTTCTAGCTGCGCCATATCAACAGGGCTGTAGTCTGGCTTCATAATCTCGTATTAATCGGCCATACCTGGATCCCTCCTCTTCTCACTGTCATAAAACGACTCAAATGCCTGAGCCTCACGAATAGCCTTTCCCAGCGTCTCTGGCCTCGCCTGTGAAACAGATCCTTACGAATAACTGGGTAAGCTATAGCATTCTTGAGATGTTAATCTCGAGCCAAACATCTCGTCCTTCCTTTCAGTCAGCGGGTAAGCTAGTGTCGTCAACCTTTTAATAGCAAGTCCAAGGCTATGAAGACTCTCCACTGGCTTTTTGTTCCCTCCGGATCAATTCTTGGAAATACCTTTCACTACAATCCCGCGGTTCCAAATTCCTGGGACATCACTTCCATCAGACCCTCATACGTCATTTCTGGGATCAACATCATTAGCCACTCAAGATAGCAAGAGCGTCCCCATAACAACTTATGAACAATTGGAGGGTAGCTTCACTCTCCGTCCAATCATTGTAGTCTTTGCATGTCTCAAAGTGTAACCGAAAAATTCTCCCATGGTGTCTTTCCGTCAAAAGTTCAACGGTTTTCTCTCAACCTTTAGTCTCGAAGTGATCTCTTCGGTATTTGTCACCCACTTTTCTCTCTTTAGGGGACGCGGGAGAACCGGCTGTGTATAGGGCGGTTGTCATGACCATGAGGCAACACAACTCCACTCTCTCTCCTTCTCTTTCTCCCCGCAAGTATTGTTGTGGCAGGGCCTATTCCTCACTCACGTAACTATCAACTTACACAACGCTAGCATCTTCGCAGCCTTCTGCGCAAGGCCCATCTGATCTTCCGGGTCTCTCTACATTCTCTCACAAAGGTAAGGTAACGTCCCTCATGTTCGCTCACCCGCCTTTCTTCCTCACAACAAATTCATCCTTAACCATCGTATATTCCCTCTTCTCAGCCATGTAATGTTTCTTTCTCTGAGGTCTTCAATCCATTCCTGTATATGTTTCTCTCTCTCCTCTCTTTCTCGTTGGAAGGCACTCTCCTCCTGCTTTAACCTCACGATTTTCTTCACAATTGTTGCTTCAAACCCTCAAGCATCTCCGTATCTCAACATCCATGCGATTCTGTCTCCCTATCTCTTTCCCCACTTTCTCAGCTTCCTGTGCCATAACTCGCTCGCTCTAAGTTGCTCCTTCCCCCATTCTTTGACTTCACTCATCATTAAAATTCCAGAGATTAACCTTTGCGCCAATAGCGCGTACAAAGAGGTCATCTTCTCTCATATCCCTTTCCATCTTTAACCTTATCCCATCCGAATGTCTCGACTCTTCTTCCTTTACCCTTACGTGTGCCGGGTAGTCCATTCTGTTCCTCTCTAACAAAAGCTTTCCCTTCTTAATCTTATCTTCCCTAAGACCCCGAGCCATTAACCTCTCAGTTCTCCTCTCCATTAAAGTCACGCTGGGGATCACAGGGTGGGTCACCAAACTCCCTTTACGTTCCCGCAATACCCTTTAATCAAATGCCGGTCTGGCCAATCATTGCTACCCGTCTTCCCCATCTCAAGCTGATCTCTAACACTTCCCAATCTAAGTAGTGTGTCCTCATCCCCACAGCATCATCACTCAACTCCTTTCGTCTACAGTCGTAACCATCAAACCGGACAATATCTCATCATTTCTTCGCACAGCACTCTCTACACTGCCACACTGTTGATCTCTCTCACAACCATCTCAATATTGTACCTCTCTCGTGGTAATATCTATAGCCCGACCCTCTGTGCGGTGTAGTTACTCTCACTGGATCTCGGGGACGGAGTCACCTCGTTGTGCCAAGCCATCCACATCACTCTCATACCTTCATACATTACGCAATCCATCCTTTCGCCTAAACAACCTCCAAATCTTCCATGAACAAAAAGTTTACTTACCAGGTCTGACTCCTGTGGCACTAGCCATCATTCTGTCATCATCCAAAGGAACTCAGCATCCCTGGCCTCTCCAATCCTCCCTCTGAATGGTCGACCATCTCTCATCCCTCATTGGTAGCATCCTCTCCCGTCCCTTATCCTCCATCGGAATTGTAGAACCTCTATCATCCCTCATTGGATAGCATCCTCTCCCGTCCCTTATCCTCCATTGCCATTGTAGAACCTCTCTCATCCCTCATGGACATCCTCTCTCGTCCCTTATCTCCATGACCATGTAGAAAACCCTCTCATCCCTCATTGGTTAACTCCTCTCTCGTCCCTTATCCTTCCATTGGAATTGTCGAACCTCTCTCATCCCTCACGGTTGCATCCTCAGTTCGCCGCCTTCGGCCATGGTTTATGTAAAATTCCTCACCACACACAAGCCGTAACGTTAACTCCTTGAAAATACCAAAAATCCCACTTCTGACACCCAATTTGGTAGCGGGCGGTATAGGGCTTTTGTTGTGTGCTTTGCTGCTCGGATCGTATATTATAGCGAGTAAGTTTGCCGGGACCAGAACCGTACAGCCTTGGCCTAGGAAGAAGGCTACAGCTTGCATGTGATTGGTTCTCAAAAAACTCAATTTATTATAACTCAACATTCACGTGATTATACAGAATCATAACCGTTTGCAGCAATAATCACGGTCTTGTTGATTGATTCCAAAAGCTCACGTACCTGGCAATTTGAAGCGAAAGAAAATCTGACCGGCCAGGGAAGCGCGCTAGAACATGGGGGGCGACGCGGTGTGATTGGCGGAAATCGGGGCCACATGACTGATTTGAATCTACTGAATTATGGCATACTAAGGGGGGGGGGATAGCCTGGCCTGGCAATTTATCGCATTCAATGGCAGGGCTCCAAATAAAGAGAAACCTATAATATACTCTACATAAAATAAGTACCCCGTGAGGCATTATGCCACTTCCTTCCCGCTACAATACAATGGTCAAATTGATTTTAGCTTATTTGAATCATTTTAATTTTTTACCCCTGTTTGTAAACTACCCCTTATCTCACTTAGCACAAGGGGGAAGGAAACTTTTTTGGGACTTTTGAATGTTGATCCTCATAAAACTTCCAAACCAAACATCCTTAGAAGCCCAATAATGTCATATGGTCAATTAGAAAAAAAAAGTAACTTTCTTCAGATACCCAAATTTGACCACTTCCAGAAAAAAAAAAAATATGGAGTTCTGGGTTCGATAAATGTACTTTATAAAACATTGACAATGTAAATGGTAGATTTCCAATTTTCAAACATTGAATGATTACCATCAACAGATGAAGCTATTTGGTGCAAACTTATGATGTATTATACTGTGATTTTTTAATGTCAAACAGAGGCAAATTAGGCTATTAAACAGTGATAGCGTCATTACTTTCGCAGTCGTAATAAGGGTCATTCGTGTCTGTCGTAACCAATCCGAACTCCTCAAGCGTATTTAGACGAGCTGTTGCTCATCGGTTAAACTGGTTGTGTATGTCTGGCTGCAGAGCTTGCTGACGCCTTCGTTGCTCCTATTTCCAGAAGGTACTTTTGGGTCATTCCTCGGTTCACGTTTGTGACCTTAAATGGGGAAATTCTTATTTTCAACCCAATGCTGTTTTGTCAACTTAATCAATTCTTATTATGTTGATATAATGAATGTAACCTTTAGTCCAAAACTGGGATTTTCCAGCTCTTTTGCAAAACAAAGATTTCACCATTAGCCCTGGAGCTAGTAGACATTTGTAACACAAATTTGAGTAATTAAATATGTAGATAGACTGACAGTGATCCCTGAAACGTGATTCTTAAGTGCAGCAAATGGGGCCTTAAAGCAATATTAGCACATTTTTTGAAGAGCGCCCCCAAAAATTTTGAGATTGTTAACAAATTTTGAGATTTTTACACGGTTGCATTGGTACTGGCTAGTAAAACTATACCTGTGATAGGGTTACATTTCCTTTCCTCCGCTCGAAAATGTCTGTGTGTCACAAACGAAGGAATTTTGTAAACTTAGCTAATTAAATCCGGGATTCACGATAATTAATTCACGGCTGCTGGAAACGGCCTTCCAATGTGAATAATAGCGGGAAATAAGCGCCCATGTTACGACATCCATTAGTGTTTTATCGGTCAGCGAAAGTCAAGTCAAGGTTATATTCTCGAGGTGGCACTATTTCATCATGGACGGACATAATCGTAGCATTTCCAGCTCTGCCGTTAAGTCCAATCTGGGATATCCCAATTCCAAATTACAAAAGCGCTTATTTTATGATAAATACGCATTTTTTAGCAGTCTAGTTCGCAGGTATAGATTCCAAGACAATAGCAACGTAACCGTGCCAAAATATCAAATTTTGAAAATTGGGGGCGCTCTTCAAAAAATGTGCCATTATTGCTTTAAGGAGAGGGGGCCAAGACAAAGTTTGTACAGGGGTCAAATTTTTAAATTGATCCAATCGTGCTGAAAAGTATACCATGTTCTTTGTCTAACCACAAGGATTCAGGAAAGGAAAGGTATAGTTGTACTTCTACAAGTTAAAGTTTAAGAGTTATAGACTAAAAAAATAGCCAAAATCAATAAATAAAAAAGGTCAATTCAATTGTACAGGGGTCAAATTTTTAAGTTGCTCCGATTGGATAAAAAATGATGCTAAATGCACTCGTGAATGAAAACTATTGAACTGCACCATGGCAATGATGTTTTATTAGCTCATAGTGTTTATGTTAAAAGGTTATTTCTGGCCTTGGCAACCACGATTGTCATAACAATACAAATCACGTTTAACTATAATATCAAACCGATGAACTGTAGGAGTGTGAAAGTTCACAGACGTGTGATTGGAGTCAAGGTCATTCAATCATATATGAAAAAATGTATACTAATGAATCACTGCCCCCATTAAACTCAGTCTAAATAGAACTGGGTCTAACTTTCAACCCCGAAAATTATGCCACTAGGAGTTGGGTTGTAAGTCCTTAAAGGCACTATCAGTGATTTGCTAAATCAGAAAATTGAAAAAATCATCAAAAATCAGATTTTTGCATGTCTGTAACAAGTACAGGTACCCTAACATACCCTGCAAATGATAAGGCAAGAAGCAAGCTAATAAGTACAAAATCGGATATTTTAGTCATTATGTCCGAACGGACACTTCCTACAACATGTAATTGAATGGAGAGTCATATCTTTGAACACTGCCGTTTTCTTCCTTTTCTGTCGATTCTTTAGTTGTAAAAAGTAACTTATGAGGATTATACAGATATATCCTTCACTTTTAAGCTATTTCTGCAAATTTAAAATATTTTGTCTCATCCGGATGAATCACTGATAGTGTCTTTATTGTTTAAATCACCCCATTTGCAAGATGTCCGGGATTCAAGTCCCCGCTCGTGAGAATGTATGCTGGATTTTTTCCAGGGCATATCACTTAATGCTATGTTTATCAAAAGATGTTTTCGTATGTTCTAGTGTGTGATGCCTGATGCAGTTCCTTTCCACTCAGAAACGTACGATTTTTCTTTTATTAAAGGGGCATTTGGTAGGATTACTATAGCCTTGTCCCACCCGACTTACCTCAAAAAAGATTTAAAACTTAAAAAAAAAAAAAAAAAAAAAAAATATGTGCCAAATCTTACGTGCAAATTCGGTCGTGTCTGTAAAAAATTCACAATTTGTATTTTCTGTCCATAAACGGACAGAAATTAAAGCACAGTGGCCTATGGGACCGTGGGAAACGAGCATTTGCTCATAACAAAACCGCAAGTCGGGACCAGCTAAAAAGTTGTGAATATGCTTTTCTCAATGATATCTAGTGAACAATTAATAAAACTGAAGGTGCTGGGAATCACGAAATACACCTTAAAACTATCTTTGCTGAACCTTCTTTTTCTTTTCAGCGAACAACAGATGGTATGTCGAAGGAAACCTAGGATGTATCTTGAAACCACTGCACAGCTCTCTTGCACGTCAACTTCTTGTAAGTGTCACCGGCTTTCTTCTGCCCCTCTTGATCATCATTGGCAGTTACCTTTGCCTCTATCGTTCCTTAAAACGACACATGAAAAAGACGTTCATTGTGCATGACCTTAAGAACAGCATATCTACACAATGAGGAACGCGTGTTTACCTTCGGGTTGGGATTGTCTGTTGGTTTCGTAGTGACCAATCTTGTGCTTTTATGGATCCCATTTTATGTACTTCGTTGTATCCTTGATTTGTATCAATTTCAAAGACCAAGATGGGCAGCTGTTTCCTTAGAAAACGCCTTCAACCTGGTTTGATGTAATTTTCATACATTTCATGTGTTCTCAATCCTTTTGCATTTGGATTGTTGAACAAAAGCACACGAAAGGGTTTTTTCATTTACTTATCAAAGAAGCATCCTAGGCTGGCCAGGCTACTTGGCATGCTGAGGTGTTCTTGTGCCGGGAATGAAGTGCAAGTTATACCTCCAAAAAAAGGAGATATGCCTAAGGTTGTTGAAATATCACACAGAAAAAGTTTAAGAACCAAACGACTTCCATCTTTACTGAAAAATTCATCCATGGATTCTTGCGATAATAAAAACCCTGGTTCCAAACAACCGTGCCATAAAAAGCCTGAAAATACCAAAGAACTGTGGCGGCGGCCATCTTTATTGAATCTTTCAGGATTCTTGTGATAATAAAAACGCCCAATTAAATCAATTGTACCATGAAAAGCCTGGGCCATCAAATGGAAATATAGAATGCCTAGAAAAACCTAAAAGCATGACAAATGAATATGTTTTCAGTGCAAGAAAGGTTAACGACGGATTACAGATTCAGCCTTCAACTTCCTCTGGCACATGTAATAAAACATCACATATGCCTTCACTCAGGCGTAGACGGTCAACTTCTTTAGCAATGTACGTTCGGCGATTTAGTGAGAAGTTAAGCAATGGAGTAAGTTTTGATTTAGAATATGAAAGTGAAGTAATGTCTCCCTTGATAGGCAATGAAAATACACCAACACAGGAAATGGAAACCAATACTGTCACCGACAATATCAGGAGACAACCGAAGTATGATTCTTCCGATTCACAAAGCAGCCAAGACGACAGCGCCCGTCAATATAATAACAATAAGATAAGACCACTTAATATTGGTAGAAGTTCTGACGAAAATGAGTCCATGTTTCTGCCATTTGTAATGAAAGAACTAGCAAGTTCAGTTTCACAAGAAATAATCACTCACAAACATGACACAATAATAAATGAAAGTGACACGATTCATGCAGTGACTCGACACATTAAAAGAAGTTCTTTTGACGATGTCATTCCATTTTAAGAGGGTGTCCATTATACTGGCCGTACACGAATGAAAGTTACCGTCTCAGGAAGACAAGAATGGATTGATTTAAATGTTAGCATGAGTCAAGGTTATCCCCAAGGGACATGCACTGATATTCAAGGAAAATTATCTCCTCTGATTTCTATTCCAGGATACATGGGAAGCCCATAAAATTATTAGTATATATCCAAACAGACAATTCAACCAACATAGGGAAAACAGGAATGAACAGGAACTTACCAGACAAACAGCAACACGGCAATGTGCTTCAGCAGAAAAATCAGCTTTTATCAAGTATCCTACAAAAAAAAAATCCACTAAAACTGATAGCATAAAATGATTGCACGTTTAGGTTTCGATTGGGTGTTTATAAATCGCAGTAAACGCCTTTCAAATCAATCAAAGCAAAGCTGTGTTTTGAAAGTTTAATTACTCCAGGTAGACAACAATTAATATTTATTAATCTTTTCCTGGAGATGACCAGTGCACGCAAGTGTTGAAAAAAAAAAAACCCATGAACGCTTGGCCAGACGAACTGGTAACCTCTGTATTACTCGCACGGCACTCTTACCGATTAGGCTAACAAGCAGGGTTGGTAGTAGAGGACCTGCTCGGATTAGATATCTATAGTGTTAGGTTATTGTTATACGTTTTGAAAGTTTACTACTTAAGTTCTCCAGGTAGACAATTGATGAATATTATTAATCCTTTCCTGGAGATGGCCAGTGCACGCAATGTTGAAAAACTCAACGTAGGGGTTATAAATGAGGATCCCATTCTAGAAGTTTGGGAAGAAAGAAGTTGAAGATGGTTTTTCTATAGTTTGGAGGAATCAGAATTTTTGGGTCCAACCTCTGGCAAATGTGGGGAACTTTGTCAAATAAGAGGGTTAAAATTAGTACAGGGGTAAATTTGAAATCAAGTCAAATTGAGGTTTGTTTAAGTGTGCATGAATGTCTTTGTCTCATTAATTAAAAGAATTATAAAAGGTATAATTTGTTAGTGTTCGGACCTACATGGCTACGCCCTGCATAAGGTTCAAGGTCACGTGGGGCAAAAAAATATTCACTCAGATTTTGTGAAACTGGTGTCAAAATTATGCCCTGGTCATACTGAAGCAGGAAAATGCATTGCAATTCTTTGGGTGACAGCTCTGCATACAATTTGAGTCAAGTTTTGGTGAATCCTAACACTATGTACAGGCTGATTCAACAAGAAGTTTACTCGTTTTATTGTGGTTTTGCAAAAAATCTATAAAGAATACACCCTAAATTATAACTGTCATTAAAAGAGCAGTTTCTGAACGTCGTAATTAAAAAAGATTTGTTTTAATTTGCTCATGCCCAAACCCGAGTTATACTCATTTGAGTGAAATCGCCAATTTTCCTAGCGGAAACACCATTTGCACTTCTCATCAGGTAAGTATTGATGGTATTTGAGTGTTGAACCATACAGAATACAGTGTTAGCAGGTCAATTTCGATCAATAGCTGACCCAACTAGAATTATTTTTGATAGACATTTTACATTCCCACACATGAAGAAAGCGAACCACTATCAATAGGTTCCACAATTTAGTGCACGAATCGCACACCATGGAAATGAAGTTTCACAAAACTACGAGACCAGTGAAATTCCAGTGTTTCTTTCATCCCCAATTCCATACGAACATGAACATACCAAGACTTGCAAAAACGACAAGCTTTTCCAAAATTATAATAAGTGGGCAATAATATTTTTTCAATTAACCAACCCGTGCAATGTTAGGATCATTTTCATTATTAGGCGAGGGTAGCCTAGGGTTACACGCTCTAAATCTCGATGGGTTTTGACCTAACTTTTCAAATAGCAGTGTTTCAGAAATATTCTTGCATTATATCTCTAAAAATCTATCTGTATGATAGTTTATGAAATGTTGTGCAATTTTACTCATATGGATATCTACTCAATAAGATAGGCCCAGCGAAAACATGAACGTACATTTAGAATAAGATATTAATGTTCAAAATGAGTAGAAATACAAAGCGATCACACTTCCAAACATGCTTACCGTCGTGAGCGGTTTGAATAAAAACACGACGGGGTAACACTGAAAATAAAACATGAATATTAGAGGCTTGTAAAGGCAAGGGGAGTGGCAGGCAAGAAATCCCAAATCTAGACATGCCATTTGCTTAACACGTAAAAATGAAATATTGACGAAAAATTATGAAATTTAGTATATGTTGTCAAGGAATATTTTTATTGTATTTTATTACAGTGATTTTGCTGGTTAACAGGTTCTTTAATCGTATGGAAGTGCATTGAATTAACGACTGCTTACAGGGGGAGGACCGATATAAGATGAAGTTTTCATCATTATAGAATGGCCTTCACCCCAAATCACCATCTGTTAAAGTTTCGCCACCAATATTTCAATCCATTGTGGTGTGAGAGCCTAAAACGTGATTTTGCAACCCATAGAGTACTATGTAACAATTAATATTGGTCGACCAAAATGGGGCACATTTTCGCTCATAACTTCAAACTTTTGCCCCAAGTTCACAGGGTAAATTTGAATGAAAAATAGTAGATTTCTTTGATACAAAAAAAGTGCAAAAGAAAAACCGCAAACCTTGTTTTGAACTTGCCTGCTATGTAATTGTTCCCTATAGAAAACCATGCTTTGGGACCTTTCTGACGTGCACGACAGAAAATTACAATGGAAAAATATCATATTTTATTACATAAAGACGGCGTATCGGCTTATTCACTACACGTGCTATCGTAATACATTGGTAAGCATTTCAAATATGTAAAAAAACGGGTGTCCGAGAAAAATTGGGGCGCTTCTTTCTGGAAATCTCCGCATGTCTCTGTAAGAAGTTTTATTTTGATGTTAGAATAAAAAACGTTCAAAATCTTTCACTATCCAAACGGTTGGACTGATTAATTGCTTTAATGTAAGTGAGGCCTCGAGGAATCATGGATGGTCTGGATTTGATTGAAGCAAGCAGCCTTCAATGGGTTCTTAACTTTTTTTGGGAGCGTAGTCTGTTGCTGGTCATGCCTGAAAATCCGAGCTCATCTACTATTATATTTAGACATGGTTGAAAAGTGCTTTACTTATTAACAATTATTTACACTGAGGCAGTAGTTTTATGGTTACAAAAGATATGCAGTCAAGTATAGATGTAACGATGTGGTCACCCAGCTTTCTTGTTAATTGGGTTTCTTGCCAAATTTAAAGCAAACTTTGTCCTGTGTGTGTGACCTTTGACCTCAGACGTGTTCTTTGCTCAGGTTAGCGGCCTTTTGGTATTTATACATTTTATGCAAATTGACCCTACTGCAGAGGACTTGATTTTTTGGGGGGGCACCCTTGAAAACCCTGATTAATAAAACTCAGGGCTTTTCTACCTGTATGCCAACATCAGCTCCATAGGTCAACGTGCGTCAAAACGTAGGCGGACAGACAGATATCATTTTTAGTAGCATAGGCATTTCCCCGGTGTGACTTACATAGATGCGTGTGACTTTGATTCATTTTTATAGTATAGATAGATGGCAATTGCACACTTCTTATTAAAATGTGATACGTGTATTTACGAGTCAAACGGTGGCATGACAGGAAGATGCATGAAGTAATGTTCTAAGTATGTATCTAATTGAAAAAAAAAGTGCAATGGCGTGTATGAACATTTTTGAAAAACATGTGGAGTGACAGAAGTAAAATAAGGGGGTGACAAGGTTGCTGAAAGTGGGAGCTTACATTGGGGGAAGTTTTATAATATTTAAAACAAAAGGTTATGATCATGTGGATACGTGTGCCGAAACCTGTAAAATACTTTACGTCCGTCGGCATGCGAACTAGCCGGAATTGCTTCTTTCCAGTTCTGCCGGTAAATGGGAGTTGCAGTGAGTCAATCTTGTGGGGGGTAAGTATAGCGTTGATTGTTTTCCCAAATAAGGTGTAGTATGTTCTATAGTATGTTGATTTGTCACAATTTTTTCCTTTACAAAATCGTACATGTAGAGGAATATGAAGCCCCCTGTTCAATCTGTGTTAAATATTACGTTCGTGTATGCCTCGGCTAAGATGTACAAAAAAATCACATAGTATACTTGCAAAAATTCCACAAAATGTCAATCTTATGATCCCTTCCCATACCTTACATGGATATTTCCCCTTGACTCCCCTTTCCTTTTTAAAGGAATTTTTATTTTAATACAAACTGCTTTGTATTGTTTGTTCAAGAACTGCAGAAAATGTAAGGAGTGTTTCTTTAGAGAAATCTACCAAAGCAAAACAGTGCGAGAGACACATAGATCAAGGAATAAGATTAATTTACATATCATTTGGTTTTTTCATTTCATTTGCTATGGTTAGTGAAGCCTGGTTTAAAGCAAAATCTTTCATTTTGGACTATAAAGTTCGCAAACCAATCGAGATCCTGTTCACGCTGATTGATTAGGCCTAAGAAATTGGTGAAAGTTGCCCAAATGTGTGCAGCTGGAAAATGGGTTTTTATTTTTACACAAATGAGTATAACTTTGGTTTGGCAATGAGTAAATTAAAGAAAATCTTTTTAGTAAGACGTTCACAAACTGCTCTTTTTAATGAATAGTTTATGGTGAATTGTATGGATTTTTTACAAAACCACAATGAAAATGAGTAAACTCTTTTTTGAATCAGCCTGTTGTAGACCCGTACCTTTTGCCCACTAAAGAAAACTACTTTGAAACACATTTTGACTCTTATTTCCAATTTACCCCTGTACTTCAATTTTACCCCCCTTATTTTTACAAGTTCCCCGCAAAAAGTTCTTTTTACTTTTTGGTGTTTTCTGTTCCTACATTAATGTAGTGAATGGAATGAACATACTTATTGTGATTTAAAGCTAAAAATTGCATTTCCTCATTTATTCTCCTTGCACTATCGCTGCTAATCACTTAAACAGAACTAATTCTAAAGTTGTACTCCATATTACACAACAGAGGAATGAAATTGTCACATTTTTGAAGTTGTTTTTCACTTTCCACAATTGAATACTTTTAATGAGAAATACATGAATTTATTCATAATCATATAATCATATATTAAATCTTAAAAAGAAAAGTTTTTTCAAAAATTATATTTAAGTTTACCATTTTTTTAGAGGGTATTAGGGGTATATAATTTTTGACAGATGCAAAAACTGGTAAATCAGGTCCATGTTTTTGTTTAATGATATTTAATTAAGAAAGGTATACTGGCTCTTTAACAAGTAAGTAAACATAGAGGAATACTCAAACTGACTGAAATGGAGCCACACTACCAATATCACTTCCACTTTACTCCAGCCCCCCCCCCCACAATGGCAGGATCCCGGTTGACCGGTCAGTGACCTCATACCACACAGCTGTTTTGACTCAGTGCAAATTATGATTTTTAGAGCAATTTTAAGTAGGGCGAGCACAATTTTCACAAAATTTTATAACTGATATAAGTAGGGGTGTGCAAGCGTTATTATCTCGTCCAAAAATAAGAAAAATCCATTGCCCGAATGAAATTTCGTAAAAGTTACACGATGAAGCCAGTGGTGTATAAATAATCCACAATTAGTGTCAAAGTGTGTCACTGTTGATTTTTTTCGATTCATTCCAGTTTTGTCATAAAAATGACTTTGAACAGCGGTGACAATGAGTGAAGTCATGATATTCATGTAATAGACACATTTGTTGGTTAAAGTTTGGCCAAATTAAAGTTGGACTACAAATTAACTGGATGTATTTTTAGCCTCTCTTTAATGTCCTATCTGTTTTTGGTTATGTTATTGATGTGTAAAGTGGCCTTACTATCATTTGTGAGCAAATTAAATAAGAAAAATTTATATTTGTGAAAATTGCAAGTGCCACTGTGCTAATTGCCTCCTACAAGGAACATAGAAGAGATCCACCGATAAGCAGGAAACGATAGCACCCAAAAAAAGCCATTCCAAAGAAATTAGAAAAGAATATCAGAGTTCGACTATCACACGAGTTACAAGGGTTCCGGAGGTGACCCTTAGGCGAGACCAGGATACCAGCAATGTACATAAAGGTATGTTTCTTTGCTCTAATGAATGTGAATGTTCACCCACAAAAACACCTATACCTGTTGGAATGCCTTGGTCTGGGGGAGGGGGGGCACTACATTGGAAAGAGGGATGGGTATGTGCGGCCCTTAAGACCCCCTTTTCGCGTCTCTCCAACAGTTCCAAGACCCCCCAGTTGAAGCATAATGCAGTTGTTAGGTCCCCTTTTCGAGATAATATTGCCTCAAGCTGAAATTTAGCCAATTTGTCAGCTCCCCAAGCCTGCAAAATTTACGAAATTTCAGTTCCCACAGCCCTTTGGAGAAGAAATTGAGTTTACACGCCCCCAAAGTTCAGATAAAACGGGGCCGCACCCTCCCTCCATTGAAAAAAAAGTTTGAGTGCCCCCCCCAGGGCCAGATTATTATTAACTTTTTAAACAGGTTCGCAAACAAACCAACAAGCAATGGTATATAGCTGCTGAAACGATTTTTCAAAATATGCAAAAAGACCCGGTGCATGGGGGAAGTGATGTCAATGCCATCGGCCAATTCGCTGATGTAGAGCAGGTTAAGAATATGACATATTGCCAGGGTCACTATGGCTCATGCTAACTTTGGTAGGAGCCACCTGATACAACACAAATCATAGGGCATATCATAATTCGGCACATGTGCAGAGCAAAGACTTGAAACCTGGCAGTAACCAATGGATACTAAAGTGCATTACACCAGTGGAATTAGTTGTTAACAGTCAATAAAAATGAGATCATTTCCCAGGATTTTCATATTTTTTTTTTTTTTTTAAATATAAACAATGAAAATGGTTGGAAACAAGTGGAATGATGTTTAGAATGGCGTTCATTTCCAGTTTGTTTGAGTCTTTTATAATTAGGGAGTTTCCGTAAACCGACCCATCTGAAACTTATGAATTCGGGCAAACCATTGACACCCTATGAATTTTGGAAACCTTCACAGAATAAAGCACGGGTTATCCTGTTAAGGTTTCCAAATTCTGAAGAGATCAGAAAAAAGGGGTTCAAATGGTTCCAGATTATTGGAACGCACCTTTACAATTACATTTTTTACATAAAACACAACATCATGATGCAATCTCTAGTGATAGTATTTTCATCCATTATCTCATAACCATGATCAAATTTTACAGTACTTCGCTTGAATGGAGTAGTGGTGAGGTGTATTAGTGCGTACCAGGTCTTTTATTCTTGTGGTCTTGAATATTCCACGCTGTATTAAAACATATTACACTTTATCATAACCTGATGTACATCAATGACAATATGTTGATGAATAAAAAGATAATTTTATTTACATAAGATAACCTAAATTTATCTCTTTTCCAAGGTGGAAAAATAATGCAAGATTTAGGCTACTCAGATTTTTATACATCAAGGGCTTACTGTATTTTGCAAAATAAATAAGGTCACTTGCAAGTATTTGTTTACATGCTTTATTTCTCATGCATTAAAAATGAATGATGGGAAAAATAATCCAATTGTTGCAGTCGCTTCTTAGCGTATCCACAAGTCATTGGTTATGGCTTATGGTGGCCATCAGGGATTTATTCAACTGAGTATGTTGATCCAAGGCCGCGTGTATCCATGAACGGAAGCTACTGACATGGCCCGCTATTTGAGGGCTGGGGTGGATTGGAGCAGTCAGGGTTTTAACCCTACTATATTCGAACCTGACGGGAGGGACATGTACAGGTTGGGACTCTCTGTACACGGGGACCGACGGCCTTACCGTCCCCTCCTTAGGACAGGATACTTTATGATCCATTGGCCCAATTCCAAGTGACCCTGGAGGAAGAGCGGTATAGGTGGTGGTTAATTGTATTTAATCATGCTGGTATAAGATTAAATCCAGAATGACAGTACCCCGAATAAAGCCCGCAAGTGACCCCACTGGGATTTGAACCCGTGGGAATTTATGGTAAATTGGCGCCACAGGCAAGCAACGCTAGGCTAGACTCTCCCACATTGTCATGAGCTGATTTTTTTTGTTTGTCACAAAATAAGCAAGCCATTTAAGCAATTTGTGTCACGCAGTTTTAACTACCTCATTCCCCAGATAAACAAGGATGAGTTATAATCTTTCCGGGAGCTAGCCAAGTGTCAGATTAAAAAATGTCGCCTGGGCGTGTTTGAAACCTGCAACCTCGTATTTCTAGCAAACACTCTAAGAATGAGATAAACCAAGCAGGGCTGGTAAGAAGAGTGATTAAAGCTATGATCTATTTGGGTTAGAGTGCCATGCTAGTAATTAGAGGTTGGCGGTTCAAATCCAGCCCAAGTACACTTTGGCTTCACCCCCCCCCCCCAACACTTGGTGCACAAGACAGATCTGTGAAAGAAAACCAAATAATAAAATTTAAAATGTGACAATTGTCAATTCTGGTCTACGGCAGTCCAGTTAAGTGTGTAGTCATGTGCCACAGACTCGCGAAGATATTATCTAATCGTACTGCATGAGAGCTACGTTATCAGTCCGTCATACTAAATTGCATGCAAATGAAAGTAAATCTCAAAATATCTCCGGAAAACGAAGGGGTTCTATGGAGATTTTTGCATAGAGGGGTCAGTTACTATGTTTTTTCTCGTTTTGACTAATATGTATGTAATTGGGTCTGAACCTATAGAATCTAGCGTGAAAATTGATTGAACGTTTTTGTGGGTACTTCGGGGTGCTTGCAAACACAGAAAAAGAAAACGCAATCGCTACAGGCGCATCCCTTTTTCCCACAATGCCTTTCGGTATTCTCCAGTCTCTTGAGAATTTTTCAAATGATGATTTCAATTTACGCCAACTTTTTTTTTTCAATTTAGGAAAACAGGATATACGTACTTACCGACCCGCCGTAATTGGCCATAATGGATGCTTGGAACAAAACAGAATAGTGTAATAATACAGAAACGTGTAAACTTGCGTGATCTTCCGGGCCGACTTAATGTATACTTGGAACAAAAAAGGATAGTGAAAAACTAATGCTTGGTGAGTCGTGTTTACATTTTCAAATTTAAAGCTTTATATTTCTTTATTGTAGCAAACCGCAGCAACCAGGCATTGTTTGCAGTATGTGTAATTCAATACCTTAATTATCACACCTCGAGAAAATAATGTATTTGGAAAACAACACTCCCAACAATGATAACATGTACATGATAACACCAGTACAAGGTAACGTAAGAAAACAGAGAACCCCCAAAACACAAATATGTCTATCACTTTGAAGAGATGTAGCATCAAAATTCAATACATACTGTACATAACACCATGTACAAAGTAAGTAAAAGAATAGCAGAACCCCAAAACCCCCCAAAAAATGTTTTATAAAGTGAACGAAATGTAGCATCAAATATATTATAAAGTGGATGGAGTCAGGATTAAACCACTTTATCAATTCCACATTTTTGCACATTTGTCTATCCATTCCAAAATATGAAAAGTATTTAAACAAGATCACAAGGATTTCTTGTCTGAAATGGATTTATTGTGTATTCTGACTATTTGAAACATATCGAGGGTTTCGGGCAAAAAGACACCATCTGCAATAGCTGTCGGGTGTTACATTTGGCAGGTAAACACTTAAAAGATCAATACTGACAAATAGCAGCTACTGCAGATGGGGCTATCTTGCAGAAACCCTTGATACTTTTTAGTAACTCCTGGGCACTACTTGGCATTTTAAACATTTGAGCTTGTTTACGCATTTTCATTGTTCCTAGCGTGTGATATGAATATCACATGGTACAGCACATACGCGTCAGCGCGATACGCATACGCACCGCTCGGGCCAACAAATCAAATGCGCCGACGAAGTAACAATGGACTGATCGATTTTAAATATACGGGTGAGTTCGTTGGAATAAAATCTACCATAATTTTAGAAATATGTTACTAATAGCTTCTTATTTTGATAAAAGTGTTAAAGAATGAGATAATGGTATTGTTTTTAGCCTCTTCCGTGTGTCTATCGTGTAATATCACACGGGCTACAGCACTATTTTAGCGTAAACCAATCCGGCTGCGCCTCTGTCTACTCAAATAATGCTTGTCGCCGATAGACCACCTGCATAGCTAAAACAATACCTTTTTCCTAATCTAGCACACTGTTTGCAAGTCGATTTTTTACAAAACCAGAATAAATAAAAAAATCCCTGGCGACACACTTGGGGACAACTGATTTGGATTATTAGGTCCACTTAAGTACATCCTTGTGCAAATTTTAATAGAGTAGATTCACCCAGTGTGTCACCTCTAGTACTTTTTTGAAGGTAGGGATAAATGAGGGGCCATGGCAATGGTGGAAAATTAAAATTCCACATTAAATCTATCGAAACATGTAGGCCGATAGCAGGTAATAAATCAATCCTATTGTTTTTTATAATGAAAAGCATTCAAATAAAAAGATAAGCGACATTTTTGAGCTACATTAACTCTCTCAACATTTCTGGACTAATCGATTTGCTCAGTTGGTGTTCCAATGTAACAGGCAGGTTGAATGGTACTGGAATTTGAGCGAACACAAAGTCTTTGCATTTTATACAATGAGTAACATGAAAAAAGCCAGATATCTTAGTTAGTTCATGAACAGGTGAATCGGGCCACACATTTTCTTTTTCTCTCTCCTCTCCCAACTAATCAACACTGTCCAAAACTTTTCTCTCGAGTGTGACAAGATGGTTTGAATCTACTATAAAATTCATTGAGGTGCGAATATGACTTCTTCTTTAAAATCTAGTTTCCCACGTATTTATGGAAAAATGGCCCATAGAGAGGGGCACTCAGAACATCGGGACCTTTTTTTGTAGGCCTATATGACAAGATTACTGCACAATGGATGTGTCTGATTTTTGCAGACGTTAAAGCTCTTGCATGTCCCTACTTATATCAGTTGTCAAAAAATTGTGTACGCCATTGCTTAATTGTTCTAAAAAATAAAAGACAATTTGCATGGGGTCAAACAACTGTGCGATTTGACAGGTATAACGCTCAATAAGAACATATAGCGAAAGGTAGAGCTATTGCCGATGGGACATTCATGAGTAACCCTTATTAACCCCCGTACCCCCGTGCACTACCTGCCTATCTATCAGCATTTTTGAACATTATTTTGAGGGTTCTTGAAAGGATTCTTCAGCTAATGGTTGCTTGAAGAATCACTTCAAGAGCCATGACCAAAGACTTGGCATACATATGTTTGGATGGGAATTTAGGACAAAAATGGAGCTAGTGCCACTTAGAACCTTCTATCACCACAACGATTGGTTTAATACATAGTGAAAACTCGGTCAGAATTTTCTATTAAAAGTAGTTAAAATAAAACATGCTTCAAATTCATTAATTGTAGTTACGTCGTTTTTGTTTGTTTTAATATGAAAAATGTATTGTTTTTCACTTCTTTTTTTTGCACTTGCTCTGAGCATCTGCATACTTAAAGACACTTATCAGTGATTTATCCGAAAGCGTCAAAATAATTGAAATTGCAGGAATAGCTTAAAAAGTGAAGGATACTAAGCCTGTAAATTCTTGTGAGTTACTTTTCAACTGAAGAATTGACAGAAACGGAGAAAAACTGGAGTGTTCAAAGATGCGATTCTCCAAATTCAATTAAGTGTTGTAAGTTAAGTGTCTGTACGACCACTGATGACTAAATATCCGATTTTGTCCTTATTAGGTGGGCTTTTGGTCCTATCATTTGAAGGTTATTAAGGATGCCTATACTTGCGTTGCATACATGCCAAAAACTGCTTTTTGATGATTTTTTTATTTTTTTATTTTGCAAATCACTGATAGTGCCTTTATGTGCATGGGTATAGTTGGAACTTACAAAAAATCCAACACAATAAAGACTTTTGGGCAAGTACAAAGGTCACTGGACCTATTTCAAATTGATACAAAGGGTTACAATTGTTAATTATTGATTTGTACCCAACTTACAACAGAAATAGCCTTTTGCCTTGTGTAGCTCGATGTTGCTCTTTCAATACCTACACATTAAATGAGAGCTAGTCCACACAGTAGTGTAATCTTAAAAAAAAAATACTGCAAGTAAAACTTGCATCATTCCCCACTGGCAAGAGGGGCAGTCTGGAGCATGACCTACGATGACCTTTGACCATTGGTCCATACCTTTGACATCATCCACATATGAAGAAACCCATATTGCACCCTTAACCCAAAGTCAGTTAATCGGACTATCCACTTTCGACGGAGACGCGAAAAATGAAAACCTGGAACACCACACATACACATACGGACATGCACACCCTAACAATATACCCCTCTGCTTTCAAGCAGGGGTATTAAAAAACGCTGCAATTGATTGGTTGTTTTTGGGGGGTGGGGGGGACCCAAAATAATTGATGAGTCATTGCATGGTAAAAAATCAACAAATCATGTAAAACATAGCAAAACTACAGTTGGATTAAAATTACTTGGACCAGGAAGATTACGCACACCTCTAGAGGAGGTAGAGGACACTATCCGATTCCTTATTGGAATAGGTCCCAAAATTCCAGGGGGACGAACGTATCACGCGAATCGAGTATAGACATAATCAAGGAGATCAAAGCCAACAGTTTTTGAAATCCAACAGATTTTGAAGTGTTATGGAACTGCCACCACAGACAATTCACCACAGCTGACTTGATGTTTCTTTAAGCTTGCCTTCTTTCTGCAGTTTTGGAATGAGTCCTCGTACACAGCCGCAAAGCAATGACCCACAAGCCGATTCAACGAGCATCCTGTGATCATCTATGGAAAAACAGAAAATTCATAAATCACGACAGGGACATTACATGTAGTTTATACATCTCTTGCTTTGATTCGGAATTCATGGGAATGCGAGCACGCAGGCGTTATTACAGAAGCAATCATTCATTACATGGGATCAATCACGCCTTGCCAATTCAGAAGCAATAGGCATTCTGATTGTACAGACAGCCAGAGGTGTGTGTGCAAAATGGCATAAATTTGCAAGATTTAGATCACTTTCTTACAAATCCACTAGATGGCAAAAGGTGATAGGGATATAAGGGTTTCAATGACACTCACGAGGCAAGCAAAGTATGGAAAGGTCGGATAACAATCCTGTTAATGCCCAGTGGCAAAAGCCTATAGACAGTCGTGTAAATCAGCGTGGGCAATGGTCGACAGGTCAAACTTTGGGAAAATGGTGAAGGAAAGGAATGAAGGGAAATAGTTTTGGGTCGGTAAGATGTTGAGTGGACGATGGGGAAAAAGGCAAGGGGCAAATGGTCGTTTTAGTTTGGACCAGATCATGTCA
Source organism: Ophioderma brevispina (assembly GCA_023653785.1). Taxonomy (NCBI): domain Eukaryota; kingdom Metazoa; phylum Echinodermata; class Ophiuroidea; order Amphilepidida; family Ophiodermatidae; genus Ophioderma; species Ophioderma brevispina. The sequence continues at coordinate 24,908 of JAMKCH010028070.1, read as the reverse complement.
GAGAGATGTGGGAAAACAGGCGGATGATTGTTTTTATGTCGCCAGGCAAACAATTGAGGGACATTTTCCGCCGACCATATTAAACTAATTATACTAATAGGCCTAATTAATAAATGAAATTTGTTGCAAATCAGTGTTTATTAGAAATCACAGATCTTCCCTTAATCCCATATTCTTCTTATTGTTGGGGGCTGCTACAACATGACTGGATGAAGCGGGGTTCGCGTCCGTCCCAAAATAAAAAGGCGGTTGAGAACCACAAAGGTCCCCCGACCAGTGCAGTAGCTAAAGTAGCAACAATTTTAAGATCACAGGGAGAATTGTGAGGGGCTCAAACCACTAAGGGCTGCTGCCCCAGCAGTTGCAATTTGACGGAATCAAATGTGGAAACTAAGTAACCATACAACTATTTGTAGTTATTGAACTTAGATGACCCTACTTGACCTTGAAATTACATTCACAATTTTCGGTTTAGAAATGTTGACCACCTCCACCAAAGTTTAATTACCTACCACATATTGCAGGAGTTAACCTTGAATACACCCATGACCTTGAAATAATGACCTTCAAAATTCAGGGCAAATGCAATGATTATTACACCCATCAGTTCAGACCTATACCTGTGTATGGATTTGACTTGGATGACCCCACATGACCTTGAAATGACCATCAAAAAATTTTTGGCACTGAATGTTGACCACACCCACCAAGTTTTCATCTAATTACCACAACTTTAGTGATTTGACTTGGAGGAACCAGCATGACCTTTGAAATGACCCTTCCAAATTTTTTGTGCAACTTGAATTAATGTTGACAACACTACACCAATTCAATCATCATTACCCATACTTAGTGATTTGACCTTGATGACCAGCATTGACCTTGAAATGACCTTAAATTTGTTGCACTGAAGCTCACCCACCACCACCAAGTTTCATCATCACTACCCACAATTGACAAGGGGTTATAGAATTTTATCCCATTGGACCTTGAATGACCCCGCATGACCTTGAAAGACCTCCAAATTTTTTGGCACTGAATGTTGCCACACCCACCAAAGTTTCATCATTCTAGCACAATTGCCCTGGCTTATAGGCAATTTTTAATCCCATTTTGACCGCATTTTTATTTGACCTGACCCATGCAACAATCCCAATGTCAAACTCATCCACCGACTATTTGGGGGACATCCATGGTTGCGAAGAGGGGGACACTCCTACTTGCTTAGATCAAAAGATATGTTTACAAGGGTTTATATCCCTATTTTTGGACCAAAATTTGACCCTATTTTTGACATATGGACCTTTGACCCATCGTCACCATGCCCCACCTCCTAACTAAACCACCGCCTACTTGGTGCGGACCTCTATGGTGCGAAGATGGACACCATATTTGCTTAGATCAAAAGATATACTGTTACAAGGGCTTATAACAATATAACCCCTATTTTGACATATTGACCAATGTCACATGACCCACTTCACATCCCAGCCAATGCCTACTTGAGATGCATCTAGTTGCAAAGATGGACACCCACATTTGCTTAAGATCCAGAGATATTGTGTGGGACGCACACACGACACAGACGCAGGGCTTTTCTACAGTCCCCCTTTGCCAACTAAAGTTGGCAGGGGACCAAAAGGACAAAGTGTGGCAACATGTTTTTCAATGATTGTAGTTGTTATGGTTTATTTAAGTACACAAAGTCCATTTTAGGTTTCTTTAATTATGAACATAAAAGGATTTGATGGAAATCACACAGAGGAGTGACCTTCAAAAAGGCTTTTTGTACATATGATAAAGATAGGAGTTTCACTGATGCATGCAGTAAACCATAAAAACCCATTTATTTGGTCTTAAACATAAAGGTGTGGGGTTGGAAATTCCAGAGGGTAATTCATTAGGGTTTGTGCTATGTACAGCATTAGGTAGTAAAGTAATTTCATTGATTACATGTCGTACTGTAAAGACAATCCATTTTCAAGGGCCATGGCCCCGATCGCTAATAGCCTAATTATCAGAACCCCAGATTTATTAGGACGTGGTCGAAATTTTGATATAAGAAGAAAGCTACAGAAGATACTATTTTTCTCATTTTACCCGGGGAAATCTTAAGGCGCTGAAGGAGTTTTGTTTGGACGTTATGAGCGAAAATGTACTCTACCATTGGTCAACCAATTAATTTACAAAGTACTCTTATTGGCACAAAACTTACAGCTGGGTTTTGGTGGTGGTGAAGGCCATTCTATTCAAGATGAAAACTTGATTATACTTTAAACGGGTAATCACCCTTTTAAGGGGGTCTTAAAATAAAGGTGTGGGGCGGAAATTCCACGGACATTCAGAAAAAGGGTTTAATGCCCTTGTACATGCAAAAGATAGGAGCGTTCTCTCAGTTTACACTTGGTACAGGCACAGTATGGTACCAGGGGAACGAGCACTCGCCTCACATGCCAAAGGTTGAGAGTTCAAGCCTCCAATGCAGCCAACATAGTGTTGTAGCCCTTGCTTGGAAGAAGCTGCTTTACATCAAATCTCCTTCTTACCAGGTGTAATTGGGTATTGGATTATGTGTAGTCCACTCCCTGTACCTTTAATCTTTTTACGATTGATATGGGACAGTGTTTTTATATAAGTACATCGGGTTGAAATAGAAATGACAAAATCTACATTCATTTTGATTAGCCCAAATCATGTATGTGATAAATTTAAATACGTACCTAGAAATTGCAGAAGGGCTTGTATAGCAGACTTATCCTTCTACGAATACTGAGTGAATCGGGTGATGTTTGTAGGCTTTAAGCTGTTCACATACCAGTTAATGCTCCTAGACACTTTGGCACACTGAAAAGGAAGACCAGAGAGAGGAAAGGAAATAGAAATTATAAAAATTTGGCATTGGGACAGGCTGAACCCACTATGTTATGAGCAGTTATTTTAAGGGAAACCTCCAGAACAGCGGGGGGGAAGATTTTATGGGAGAAGTTTGATTTTAGATGCAGAGGAACCCAAAGTTTGGAGAAAACTTGCGGGAATGGGCTATGGATCAGCAACAAATTGTCCATACGACAGTGGAATCAACGAGAATCGTACTAGCTGCTGGTGAAAGGTGGCATTTGACTGCAAGTACCAATCGCATTCCTTCACTGCACTCACATTTCCTTTAAACCCAGACTTTTCTAGACCAGCTAAGAGTATCAAATAATGCATAGTATGGTTTGTCCTGTAGGGAGGTTGAGGTTCATTTAGAGGTAAAGGAGGTAATTCTTTCGGCACTTAGCTTCTCTTCAAAAAAAAATTTCTCCCGAAAATATTGACATTTGTCTGCATTAGAAACTCCGTAATTTGGGGACAAACTTAATTTTTTTACGATTCATACTTTGGCCCCAATTTACCTATCCATATATTACACCCATGTTTCTAGCAATCTTAATACACGGTAATGCTTTTACCTTTATCGAGTGAGTGAAATGTGTGGTATTGCAGTATACAATACTATAAAATAGTATACAATATTGAATGGATCATGAGAGATCTTGTGGAATCTATTGGCCGCCGAGGTGAACTGGAGGGTGTGGGGTACTATTTTAGTAAACCAAGCCCTCCAGTTCACCGAGGGGACCAATACATTCCACAAAGATCCAGAATAAGATCATGAAATATTTGTTTTATATCTTCATGAATATGTTTTGTTCATTGATCTGTTAAAAGTTGAAAATGAGCCCGAGGCCTACTTAACAAAAAAATAGGCCTACCTGTACTGACTCCTGTACTCTGTATGCTAGGTAGGCAAGAGCTTGAGCTTGAATGGCCTTGACACGAGTTAAGTCTGCTCCACTTATGATATCAACACCTTTTTCAGTAAATTAAATTGAAGCTGTAGTCCCGTACCGGATTACCAGGGCATAAGATATTTTCTCATAGCCTAGATCTGAGATAGAGCTCACTTTCTGTTTCCGTGCACAACATGCATTGCAGTGGTTGAGATCAGTGTTGTCCATGCCATGGCATATTAATTAAAATAATTCACCGCGGGAATATCACCGGTGGTAATATCTGACACCAATCCTCGAAACAATGACAGAACATATGTAATTAGTTTCTGTGTATTCTCACTATCCGTGCAGAAGTTTTCCAACCGGTGTTATTTGCCAACGGGAGCAACCAGTTGTGCTAAGGTTGTCACGAAATAGCCTCATCAACTTGCATCAAAGTTCCTTTTAGAGCAGTAACTAATACGAACGTACCGGTACACATAGTTGGACGTGAGTGAGTGAGTATAAGAGTTTAACGACAACTCAACACAATTGTGTTATATCGTGTCATTGTGGTAAAAAAAAAACTAACCTTTGAAATTCAACAATCATTTAAAAAAATACACCATAGTAAATTCTAATTCACAACATTTTTTTAAAAAGTAACCATATTTAAACCAACAATTGTACATTAGAGTACATATCATAAACTGTGAGGCCAAATCAATCACCCTCCATGTATTTAAAAACAAGGCGGTACGAACCACAAGTCTCGCATGCTCGCGCGTAATTGAGGACAAAAAGCACGCCAACACAAGAGTGTGCAACTGTGCGAAGTCCAGGGGCTCCCCAAAAAAGTTGGCAACCAGATAAACTCAATTCTTAAACTAGTTTACTTCCCCACTATGTCATTGATAACACCCTAGGCGGTCACAACATTTTCCATTGTGGAGATATTCATCCTTGCAAGTTGAAACCCCACACGAGCATAAGTCAGAGTGTTTAGGAGTAGCACCCCCTGGTTTTTGCATTTATAGTATTCTTTTACTTCCTGCTCTTTCATTTGACACACCACAGGGGGTTCAAACATTTTCCATTGTGGGAGATATTAATCATGAGAAGAAGAGTCCTCACTAAGAGTGCATAACTAAGATGTGTAGAAGTAGCACCCCCGGGTTTGCATTTGATAGTATTTCTATACCTCTCACTCTTTCATTTGACACCACCCGAGGGGTAACAACATTTTCCATTGTGGAGATATAATCTTGAAAAGTCCCCCCATGAGCACAAGTAGAGATGTTTAGGAGTTAGGCACCCCCGGGTTTGATTTTATAGTATTCGATACTTCTCACTCTTTAATTGCGATACCACCATCAAGGTCACAACATCTTCCGTTGGGAGATTATTAATTTGAAATGTCCCCAACATAATTTCATAACAGAGATGAGTTAGGAGTAGCACCCGGGTTTGCATTTACTAGTATTACTGATTTCCTTTTTTTTTGGCTCCTTTCATTGGACACCACCCCCAGGTCACAACATGTTCCATTGTAGATATCTTAATCATGTGAAAAAAGTCATGCAAAAATCCCTTAAAAATTTCCACTAAATTTAGTTATAAAATATGCAAAATTTATTCAATTTGGCAACACTATTTTTGCAAAAAAAAATCATGTGCCCATTTAAATTGAGTCACATACGGGGTCCAGAAAGTGGTTGTGAATTGAAATGCACAATTTTGGTATTTTCACAATTTCCAAGAATGTAAAAGGCTGGCAACCCAAAAAGACTGACCAGAAGTAAAAAAACCATTTTTAATGAAAAAAATGGGCCACTGATCTAGCTCATATCAGTGATGTTGTTAATACTTTGTTGTGGTGTACTCCCCCCCTTTTGATAGTCTTCTTGTTTTGTACACCTGTTTTGTACACACCAAATGTCACACACAGTCATATATACTGCCAAATAAACACATGCGGCCTAATTTATTGTAAGGTAAAAACTCCTGAATCAAATTCTTTGAAGGTGTAGTATGTCACACTGACTCCATTGACAACCTGAGAAAATTTGTTGGAAATGGACCAGCATTAGCATAGTGCCATTTTAAAATAACAAAGCATGCCCCTAATTGGCCCACATGCATTTGACCACAATTATTCACACAACAATGTTACCATATAGTAGTATAATGTAACGAAGGAATTTGCATACCAAATGTACATTTATGACGATACAGCTATTACGATATTTATTAGATCAAATTGAATCAAAACCAATGCACCTTTAATTGATCACTTTGCACTTTGACAGCAATTGTGATTCATACAAAAGATGTACGGAAAAGAAGTCTCATGTAGCGCAGGTATTTCCATTTGGCATAATCCAATTGTACCATTCAGTGATACCGCAATTATGCATATTTAATTAGATCAATGATATCAAAAAAATGCCCTTTCCTGTAATCGGCCCACATGCACGTTGAACCTAATTATGATTAACCCAAAGATGCATGGCATAGGATTCTTTCATGCCGCAGCGAAGGAGTTTTGAGTATCTGATGTAGTGTTTCAGAGATACAGTAATACGCATATTTAATTAGTCCATTGCATACTTAAGCCGCTTGTATCACAACACGCTCAAATTGGAAAAAAGATGCGCACCATGATAGGCTTTCCTGCAGTTGAAGGAAGTTTCCGTATCCAATTACCGTTTTGCAAAATTATAGCAATTACGCTGTTTTTGCCATATTAATTAGCTCATTTGCATACTTTAATTTGCCCGAAATAGACGCCCGAAAATCTAATCAGTTCGAGAAACGCTCCAGGCCCGCTCTCTTCCACAAGTTACATTATACGCCTTACGGAACGCAGAAAAACTTGTTACACAAAGCTTGCGGAAAATTTTCAGTTAATTATGCAAATTAGCACTTAATTAGCATTTTTATGAAGTAAAATAATATAGGTCGAGAAACTCGTGACCGCTTCTTTCACCAAGGTAACATCATTTCCCATTTTAGCCCTTTACGGAACTCCAGATTAAATCGTACACAAGCCCGTGAAAACGGACGCCAGGCAGGACAGCAGCATGACCAGACAGACAGACGACAGAAAGAAAGACAGGACGGACGGACAGACGAAGGACAGAAAAGTGATTACTAAGTCTCTGCGAACAACGTTAGGCGAGACAAAAATGAAAAACACTTAAAAAAAAAAAAAAAAAAAAAAAAAAAAAAAAAAAAAAAAAAAAAAAAAAAAAATCTAATCTTAAAATCTATCACAGATCATTCACTGATGTGCCAACAGTTCATCACCCTGCATCAGGAAAAAATTTCAACTACAGATATTAATCACATCAGGGGGGTTGTTTCACCAAGATGTTCGTACGTACTGTTCGTACGAACACAACGCACGTACAGTTCACTCGTACCTTTTGATCGCAGCCACGTACAGTCGTTACACTCGTTCACTAAACTGTACGTGACTGCGATTCATCGTATGGGGATTAGCGGGCGGTGGGGGGGGGGTCACGAAGCTATATGCATACAACTTTCATGACTGGCGGCACACCACTCCATTGAAATGCACGTAAATATTCCTGCTCTCATTTCCACCCCATGAGACAATATTTTCGATAATTTTGTTCGGATAACGTTCTTAACAAACTAATGTTGAAAAATTAAAAGTTTAAAAGGGATTTTTGATACATTTTAGTTGAACTTTTATGCACTGGAACAGCGCTGTCACGAATTTCAGCTGGCACTCTTGCCTCCTCACCCCATACCGGACCTGGATCCAGCCATGCTTACATTCGCCTGCCCAGTAGCAGTTGTAAATTTAAGATACTTTGCAATATTTTGAGGAGTAATAATTTTGCTTCCAAATGGCCATAACTGGACCATGCAGTATTCCGTTTTAAAACGTTTAATCTCTTATTAATCAGCACTATATGTATCCATCACCTATTCGTCAGCAAGGTCAGGTACACCATTCCAAAAATGATCTGAAAAATTGTCAAAATTGTATCATTAATGCATAAATAATATTTACCAGTAAAGTATAGGCCATTTTTGCAAGTGCTCGATAGCACTGATGGTGGCGGCCCGAATCATTTTTCTTGGGGAGCAAACGTGAGCGGCAAAGTTGATTTGTTTTTTGGAGGGGGGGGGCCAAAGATCAAAAAATTGGAGATTATTAAACCAGTTTGGCCAAAAATGAATGATTCTTCTTTGCCCAAAGTGGTGATTTTTTGGCCCCAAACGCTGATTTTTGCCAAAAAAAAATATGTTATTTTTCTTCTCGGCCGGGGGGGGGGGGGGGCCACGGGCAAGAACGAAATGGGGAATGCCCATGCTACCCCATGGCACCGCCACTGCGTAGTAGTTGCACAAAAAACAATTACCGCTTCAGTAAAAAGGAACCGTTACAGACCAGGAATGGATAAAATAGCAGTTAATTGCGGAAAAAGAAGAAATCTTACAAAAAACATTGATTACAGGCAAAACCCCTTATATCTCAAAGGTGCGGGCAATTGATTTCTATTTTCACTGGGACCTTTCCAGGAAATTTGCTGCCCGGGACCTTCCAGCAGCAAATTTTACGGCGATATGGTACGGTTATCGGTTAATAATACTGTCAAAAATATCCGTACTTTTACGGACCTCGTATGAGTTATTAACAGTAATTATATAACACTGTTTTTTTACGGGATTTTCTATCAAATCCCGGGCAATTGACAGTTATTTCACTTGATTTTGTGGCATTCACCGTGAAATTGCGATGGGAAAATATAGCGTTTTTTTTTAATTACAGGGCATTTTCAAAGATGTGAACAGGAGGAAAGAAAGATAGGGAAATATCATCGGCGGGTTTGAGAAGAAGGGGAAATGGAAGAATAATGGGAATTAGAATGATGTGAAAAGAAGGGAAAATTCATTTAACATGGTCAAATGACGACATGGGGAGGGTATAAAATCGGGAGGAATGCGAGAGCTGATTCGGAAGAAAAAAAGTTGTCTGTAAATTAAAGGCTTATTTTCTATGAAAAGTTGGAGGAAACTGGTTGACAGTACATGCAGCTTAAGCGTTCTGCAAGTTTAGAGAATTTTTTTTTCAAAACGTGTGGCTTCTTGGAATTATAGACTAACATGCTGGCAGAACATTCCGTTATTTTAATAGAAAACCCCTATAAAATATGTGAAATGACAGGAATTCGAAAAAACATTAATGTATATAATATAGACTTACGATTAACTTCCCGGAATTTTTCTCTGTTTCAAAACATTATATCCAGTTTGTAGTAAAAGACATCAGTATTGGTTTCAATAAAGTTTTTCCTAATCAGTATTTATGTGTTTAATTTTTCATTAAAGTATGCGAGTTGTCCTAATTGTATGTTATACGGTTTTATTTAATCCATTTTTATGAATTCAATCAGTTGGCTATATCTGGCTGTATATCCTGGTATCTCCTCTGAAAAGCACTTTATTCAGTATCACGGCGTAAAACTTTGGAATGATTTCCCAGAATCCATCACAACACTTACAAACAAAATACTTTTAAAAGCTCAACTGAAAAAAATTTCATCAACCAGACATTTTTTTAAATTTCTCCCAAGGCCTTATTTCTCTCCTACTTTATTCTTCATCTCATTTCTATCTCTAACTCCTTCTTTTTCTTCACTTTACCTCATCTACCCTGTTTCCTCATTATGATATTGCTTAACATCCTCAACAAGACATGTTGAAAATGTCTGTCCTTTATGTCCAAATTCCCGTATTCCCGTTAAGGGTTTGTTAGCTTCGATAAAAGTTTTGTTTGTTTTCGGTTTGTAGTATGGATACTTTATCTATGTATATTATATCTCCCTTATTTGTAAATTATTGTTAATTTTTAGTTGAATTTACTGTATGTAAAATATGTATTTAAAAATGTATTAAATATGTATTACAGGGCCAGCAATACCAAAGCCCTATCGGGTTGGCCATTACTGGTCCTAGCATATCATAGCCCTCACCTGTCATTTAGTACAGTTTTTCCAATTGTTTCATTTGTATTATATAAATATACTGTAATACACATTGCTGTAATGTACGATATGGTTCTGCTAACTAATTGAATCTTGAATTCATTGATATAACGAGAAAGATAGGCATACTTACAAATTTTATGGACGAATTCACAACTTAAACAGGCATGAAAATGACAAAAAACTTCTAAATAATGGGAAATATATATTATATATATATATTAGTCGCTAATATAGTCTGTTAGGGGGAGGTTTTAATATTCATAGGTTTTTAATGAGTTGGAATACGGGCTGTCTATAACAATCTTCTTAGAGACAGCCCGTATGACAAACAAAAATCTCAAAATTTGAATACAATTGGCATAAATTTTAATACACTTCTATTGTTATAACGGAATATGATATATATAGAACTACAAAGGAAGGCGTTAGGGGAAGTTAATTCCCCCTAACGCCGTAATGAGTGGAATAGACAACAAAGCTCACTTCCCCCTAAGGCACTAGATAGAGATTATATACTATATCTTATTATATATATATATATATATATATAATATAATATATAATATATAGATATCTATCTATATATATTTGAGTAATTTCCAGAGAGCGGAATTTCAACAATAAGAAATATTCGTATTTCTTTGTCTTTCTGACATGAGCCTAACAGAGCCAAGTAAAGAACTGCGGTTCTTGCCAAACCGGTTGTGAGTGTGAATGCTTTTAAGTGTGGTTCTTGATGTTGTAGTCCTTTAGAATTTTCATGCTATTTTTTCATTTGTTTGCTGTTGGGTTTTCAATAGCGCCTAGACGTATCGTCAGAAAATAATGGGGTTCAAATTTTCGGACTGCTCCCCTCAAGGGGGGGAAAATGGTATATAGGTAAATTTTGAAATCGAGGGTTAAAATTGTGTTTTAATGTCACTCAACCGTTCGTCTCATAATAAGGATTAGAAAAAGAGCTATTATATTCCTAGGTTCCAACCTTGAGTTAAAGCGGCAACCCAAAATGGTCAAGGTCACAATGGGGGTAAATGTTCCGATGTTTGAAAGTGTGTCAAATGAATCTTTCTTGTCATTATGAAATAAGAAAAATCCATTTTAATTTGATTCCCGGTGAATCACATTTAAATCCAGAGAAGGTTTGTTGACCTCATAGACCATGTACACCTTGATATATTTTGCTAAATGTCAAAGCCAATGTTAAAATACATTTTGGATCCAATGAGACAATAAAACAATTGTCACCGGTTTCAACCAAATCATCTGAGCATGTGTAAACTTTACCAGGATGCCCTTGACACCATTATGGCTATGGGTTCACGGTTCAAGGCGTCATCAAATACGACTTAATTTCTTTATATATCGACCCCTTCGGGGTATGAGCGAATAAATTAAAAATAAAACATAATCAAACAGAGGGCGTATAGCACCAGTGTAAATTAAAAAGCAAATATTAGGTAAAAGGCATTTAAGAGTCCCCTAACATATATTTGTCTGGCAAATCAACAATCTAAAATCTATTGAGCACCCTGTTGGGTGAATATCTTCTGTGAGGTAGTTAAATAGCACATAGTTATCCAACAGTATGAAGATGAATGTGAGGCTTGCAAAACAATCTAAAATTAAAAAGAGAATATTAAATAAAAAAAATAAAACCACAGAGCAAGAAAGGAAATGGTGATTTTATTTAAAGTGTTTCCGAGAATGATTTTGTTGACTTTGGAAAGATTGCAAATTAATTTGGTGTTTTTGGAATTAAAGAGTTCACACATCTTCACAGTGTGGGGCATATAATAACTAAGGTTTAAGTAAGCGGTTTAGGTCAAGTTAAATCTACTGCCATTCAAATAGTCGTGATATTCTACCTAATGAAGAGTTACAAGTTGAACAAGTTTTATTCTATGGTAGGTGGATAAAATCTACTACTATTACTTGGTAGTGAAACATTACCACAGATAATCATGAGCGAACCTAAGTTCGCCAAAATCTAAACTAGTCAGATACGATCAAAAGCCAGAATCTTTTTGAAAATGTTATAGGAATACAGCAGCTATTGTTCTCAACTTCAGACTACCAAGTGTGGTTTTCAATATAATTTTTGACGAGCTTTTAATACACCAATTAGGAGAGCGTTACGGATTTATTTCGTGAGTATTTTGAGCAATTCCATAAAAACTAAAACACATAATAACAACGAGGGCGTAATAGCACCAGTGTAAAAAGTACATATTAGGTACAATGCATTTTAAGAGTACCATAAAATAATAGTTGTCTGGCAACTCAATCTATAAATCTATTGAGCTACCATTGTTGGGTTACTGCTTCTGTGAGGTAGTTCAATAGCACACATTTATCCAACATATAAGATTGAATGGTGAGGCTTGCAAACAATTAAATTAAAGGAAAAATAATAAAAATAACACCAGAGGCAGTAAATGGGATTTTTAGTTAAAATTGTCCGAATGATTTTTGTGAATTTGCAAGATTGCAAATTAAATTTGGTGTTTTTGGAATTCAAGAGTTCACACATCTTCACCATTGTTTGGGGCATATAATAAAATAAGGTTAAGAGCGTTTTCTGTCAGTTAAATCTACGCATTCAATACAGTAGTGATCATTCATCACCTAATAGAGTTGCAAAGTGAAAAAAAAAAAAAAAAAAAAAAAAGAAAGAAAAAAAAAAAAAAGCATGTTTTTATCTATGTTAGTTGTATTAAATCTACTACTATTACTTGGTAGTTTTTAACATTACCACATCTAAATCTACTGCGCGCATCCGTTCGCCAAAATCTAAACTGCAATACATTCAAACGCCAGATTCTTTTGAAAATTTTCATAGTTAATACAGCGGCATTGTTGCTCAAACTTCAGAATACCAGTGTTGTTTTTCAATATCATTTGACGAGCTTTTAATACAACATTGGAGAGCTTTAGGCTTATGAGTATTTTGAGCATTTCCAATAAAAACAGAACCACAATTTCAAGAATGCTTTTTAGTTTTACAATCCATTTAGAGACAAATGCATTAGACCTCTTCATGAAGAGATTTGCTAAGACTGAACAAAATAAAGGAGATTTGTTATCTTACCTGTTACCCAATCTACTCCAAAGTTACATCATGCTCCAAGTGGATAATGTTTTAATTTCAGTTATTCCTACTTCACCATATCATGCAATTTTGGTGTGTTTCTTATTGCTTTCAGGATTTTTTTCAAGATTTCCTATAAGACTGCAACTGGCTGATGTTTTCCAAACCCAAATTTCACACCCCATAAGTAAAATAGGGAGGACAATTTTGTCACAAAGCTAGTAGTGGATATCAGTTGGTAAATGAAGCTTTGCAGCCTTGGTGATAAGGGCAAACATAGCCGCCTGGCTTGAGAGATTTGTCTTGAAATGGCTTTTTTGAAGTTTACCATTATATTAAAATGACCCTCGATGGTGTTAATCCTCACAATTTCATGTCATGCCAAAAAAAGAACGTAGGTTTGTTTCTTAGTTTACCTCTAGAAAAAATTAAAATCTTTGTTTACTTGTATTACGTTAAATCCCACGTGGTACAGTAAAATCATGAAGTGAGTTAAGGGCTTTTTGAAGATCAGAACTGCTTTTCAGATAAAATTAATTGTATCATCAGCAATTAGTAAAACATATAACCTTAACCAAAATTCTATGTCGTCATTACTTAGCTTATCTTTGACTAAGTTATTGATGAAATCAGCCACTGACTTGTCTTTTCCTCAAAGAGATCAGATCGTTTAAGAATTGAAAACAGCAATGTGACTAAGTTTTCTCCTTGGCGAACCCAACCTTAAAGCTAAAGAATGTACTAATTTGATGTTGCTTCTGACACAGGATTTGTCATTTTATACAAATTATAGATGACATCATGATCTTCATTTATACCATACCAATTAATTTAGACCAAATCTGCTTATCTGTCAATACGATCCCATGCCTTTTGTAATCCACAAAGGCACAATACACTTTTTTTTGCTTTTTAAGGTAAATGTCCATAATCAATTTTAAAGTACATATGATCGAGCGTGTGATAGCCAGCTCGAAAACCTGCTTGTCTTCACCAATTAAGCCATACAGTCCCTATAGTTGGTTAGCCTTGTATTATAATTGACGTGAAAGTTTACCCAAAGAGCTCAGAAGAGTTATGCCATGGTAATTATTAGGATCATTTACTCACCTTTGTTTTTGTATAAAGGATGATCAACCACTTGTCCTTCACTAGGACTAATTCCTGTGTTGACACACATTAAATAATTTGCAAATTAATGATTACACTGAATTTCTGGCACATTTAATAAATTCATTGATATATTGTCCATACACATGAATTTATTGTTTTGAGTTTTGACTCTGGCCTGGATCACTCAATCCACTGAATTCTTCATTGATAAAACTTGATTGAATGTTTAATGGTTCTAGGATCAAAATCACTGGTATTATTGACAGATTGATTCAGAGCTTTGAAATGAGCATGTAAAATATTGAGTGGTAATTGGACATTTTATTCAACCTTTGTCAGCTTTGTTTAATAGATCCCAGAATTGCTTTGGATCTTCTGATTTTAAATTCCGAAGATTAGCCTAATTTTTTGAAATCTTTTGCTTTTTTCTCACCAGCTTTTTAATTCTTTCCCCACAGGCTTCAGAGCTTCTAAGTTCTCGGGTGACTTATTTTTAGAAGCCTTGTTTCATCCTGAAATACTCACCCTGCTTCTTTTACATGATTATTGCACACTCCGGATTGTGTATCATACTGTGGTATGGTTACCTTTTTTAAGCATTCTTAACAGATTTACAGATACCAATTTTCTTTGGGGTGGTTCAATGAGTAACAACTAGATCCTGACAAATTTGATCAAATAGAGATTTGTGTAGAGTAGAAGCAGAAGGAAATTTTCAATTTTCCCCTCCCTAGAGTAAGCACTAAGAGTATCCTTACAGTTTTACCATTCTTTCATCCGATTTGTATGCTGATGATTTGATTGTTGTGCTATTACTGTCCTGATCATTCCCATTTCCCTTTTAAAATCCGATGGACATTATCAACCTTGTTACCAATAGCAATACAGTTACAGGCTTAAGATAAGTGTGAAATAGTTTTATGCTTGTCAGAAAGGCAAGGATCGAAGCTCGATACAAATCTTCGATATGAGGTAAAAGGCAAGATGAACATTATGCATAATCAACTACACTGCATCCATTCCACTTACACAAGTGAATTCACAATGTTTTTGTCATTGCCAATCTACCATTTAAAGGTGCGTGTTCCGATCGATTTTGGGACCCCCCTGATTTACACCGGAAGTATACATTTGATATCAGATGAAAGGCCGTATTTTTCTTCATTGTCGAACCTGAAATTTGAGCCCTCTAATCATTTCATCATTCCCAGATCAAACCAAAACCGCCGTTTTTAGTGTTAACCACTTTTATAGCACCGTTTGAATAGGGCTTTGCACATGCATTATTGCGTCTACTCTCAAAAACCGCAAGTTTGTTTCCCACGGTACTTGAATGGGGTGTATGTGCCCCAGTACCAGGCTCTCATATCAAGTAGAGAGGCCCAATACACATAAATCGGAACAACCACACCTTTAAGATTTTTGAGATCAAATCTTTGCCCATAAATCAGTAGTTTATAACCCATTATTGTTTGTTAGTGTCCATATTTTCCTGACAATGGAATACCAAGATCATTTAGATAATCATATGATTCTGTTAAATGAGCGTACATGGCAAAATTTGTGTCATTAGTGCATACATAATCCATTTTATTATATGCCACCGGTTCGCATTGAAAAATCGCCAACTAAACAAAAGGGAGCTTATGAGTACAGTTTAATGATAATATATCTGAACTAAGGTCATCAAAACATCGGGATCATAATGGACTGAACCTTCATGTGGAATATAGATAAAGGCAATAATAACTCATACCCAAAATATCTTTGTCAACCTTACCCAGAGAAATTATACATAATTAAAGTTTGAATTAACATTACATGTTTTTTAATAGAGTCTTGATAAAAACAACAATTCCGTGAATGCCGCCAAATTTGTGACCTTTGTTATTTTTCAAAGATTATTAGTCGTAAACCGTCGATAATGGTATTTGGGTTGTTAGTTTTAGGTTCCGACAGACCAGAAAGTCATAGTTTTTACCATGAGAATCCAGAGACCACCTCCAGGTTAAGTTTTAGAGAGTTAGACCACAGATATTTAACATCCAATTGAGACATTTTCTTTATATGATGACGCATAGTTATGGATCAAGAATGTAGGTTGGTACTTGAGAGTAATCCGTAGGTACAGGTTTGCTCAGCATTTCCATTATTTTCAAAGTTTTGAAATGTTGCTGCATGCTGTATTTGGTCAGTCTTGAAACTGAAGGGGCCGAACCTGTCTAGACTGGAACCGGTAATTTATGAAGACAAACTGGCTGAGTCAATGCTTGGAACACCAAGTTTTATAAATGACAGGGTTCTCACACCACATGACTACCTCTGCTAGGGTGCAATGTATTGTTGCCGTTGGATATTTTGCAACGCTCAACTTATATCCAACCCCTTCAAAACTTAGAGCTTTCTCCCGTAGAGGGGTGACGTCTTTCGTTTAGGTACACCTTACCCTTTGTACGATCCTTGTCTTTTATTTTTCTATCTTTTTCTTCTTTCGATTCTTCAACAGCATATATCCTTGAGTGGCGGGACACAAACTTGCACAGGACTGGACGAGGCCGATCCCCTCTTCCTTCTCTTTTCCCACTCGGTGTGCTACAGAAATATCCTTTCTGCTGAGGTTGACGTCAAATTGATTCAAGCTATCTTAATGACTTTCGCATTTCGCCCACCACTGAGCTTCATCATCACCAAGCGTTTTTTCTTATCCCGGAAATGCGAATGGATTCTCTACGAGAGTATTGTTCCAATTGTCATGTCAATACTTGTTAGCAATGCAGTTGTTGAATTTTGCTTGCTGTGGCTATCTTATCTTCTTCTGACGTCCTTACGGCCTTTAGGACACCGCCATTGTTGATGCCTCACTGCTGCTGACCCGGTGGATACAAAACAGGCTAGTTGGAGAATAGCCAAGTTACCACAAACAGTGTCCTTCAATCCCACTTTGTTTACCAGCTTTCTCAAGGGCCCCTTGGCCGAATTTGCTTCGGTTGGCAGTGCATCACTCATCGCCGTACGTCTATCTCCTCAATGTCAATGTTGAGATCAAAATCCTGTGCTTTAGTGACAGTATCCATCTCACTAACTCTCCTCCATCCTTTAAAAAAAAAAAAAAAATTTTAATATGAGTTGTTTTTAATTTGCTCTGAGTCCTTACTAATTTGTTTGACAGTGTTGATGACAATTGTGCACGTTGCGTGCCACTGCGCTTCCGCAATTTTGCTCAATACACGCCCTGGGGCTTTAGCGCTTTAACTAAAGGTTGGACCTTACAAAAAGTCCACCCTGGCTCTTTGGCATTTGCAAGACCAAGGAAGGCTTTATGTTATTTGAAATGGGAAAACCCAAAAAGTAAAGGTTGGACCTGCAACTATACTTTTTGGAATCTTATGGAGAGAAGGAACAAGAGTATATTACAGTACAAATTTGACTTGATTTCAAATTTCCCTGTAGTAACATCCCTCCCCCACACCCTTTAAGAAGGGGAAGCACCCCATCAGTTCTAACAGTCTGGTCCCTATTGAATGCAAAACATAATAAATCAATTGTTAGCACAAAAATTCTACGGCCCAAGTTCGTTCTATGGCCTGTATAGCAAAATTTCAGTGTGGTGAAACGCTACTTTGGCACACAAGACTTTTAACAGAATGACATGAAATTTTAATGTGAAAGTATGAACTTAAGGCTATAACTTTAAACGAAGCTACATATGTACATATGAACTGCATCAATAAGAGAGAGCTCTTAAAAACAGCTTTTCAAGATAAAAATGGACAAGCTCGACATCTGACAGCCCCCTTTAAGGAACTGTCAGTATGGGACTAAGTCCATATGGAATTTTTTTTAAGTGTAAGAAAAGTATAAATCTAAACTTGTCAAAGCAAACTATTATAACAACTACATTCTTTGTAGGCCTATCCCTTTACACCATTGCAGTCAAATACTATAGTAGTTAATTAAAATACCTTCACAAGACAATTAGCATACAGTAGTTAAATGGTTAACTCAGAGAGGTAAGGTGAGGTAATATGGACCCCTTAAACTTTCATCTTGACAGAACATCATTAACAACTGCAGTTCAGTTCTTGCAACTGGTAGTGTCCTGAAAGTCAAGAAATATTAAAATTCAAAATTTTCACGCGTTTCTTCTTATTTCAGCATCGTCTGGAGGTTTGTTTACCAGGCAACATATGGTACTGAACATTACCCAGGTTCAAATTACTAGCTGTACATCTAATCAAAAAACGACGGGATACTTTGTTTGTGTTCTGGGTAATATGGACCACCCCTCTATTATCCTAACGGTGGTGGTCCAATATAGAACCAGTAACCTCCCCCTACGTCCTTTCTTTTGTTTACTGCCATCCCTGCCTGCCAATCGTTATGGCCCATAGAATTAAAATTCTAACAGCACAAGTGCCCAGTGTGTAACAGTCGGCCGACCTATTTCCAAGATACCAGGCCCTAAAAAGTTTACAAACATTGCTGTTAACTGGTTCTATTGCCGACGCATTGTGTAATATGGACCCTTTGCAAAATAAGTTGAAGGCCTATATGCGTTTCATTTGGTTAAAGTGAATGATATCTTTTAATCTGCACCTACCCATGAACCAAAGCTTCCAATTAAAAATGAAATTCATTAAAGAATAAAAGAAAATTCTTGGAAATTACGATCTTGCTTATAGGGGTCCATGTTACCCCACTTTACCCTATTCATGTACTAACCAGTCGGGAGAAAAACGATGTCGGAAACATTTTAACAAACTTTATCATCGAAAATCTTTAATTTATGTTCTTTTAATTCCTTTGAAAAATAGGCCCTTTTCCTGAAACTTTATGGTCTTTATTTACTTATTTTCTTACTTTTTGTACACTTCATTTTACTAGAAAAATACGGAAAATCCGTATTTATTGATAGCGTGTCCGGGTGAAGTTTGTTCAACACAAACACTGAACTAATTTTGTCTTAATTTGTCATGCAAAAGTGAATTATATATACATTATGTTAACTATATCAAAATAGCTGTTATAAAACTTTAAATGCTACAATAAACAATAACCTTTTCAGCCTGATATTCCCTTGTTTTTAAAGAATAAACGTTCATTAAAATACTGAGAGAGTAAAATGGTCCTATGTGCTGGTGTGAATCACAAGACAAAATTGATATTACTTTAAAAATCATGGCTATTTGAGCTTTTTGGGCAATATCCTCAAACAGCTCGGCGAAATAAAAAGACCCCCTATCTCACTGAAAAAAATGCCAGAGCATACCGACCGTTCAGACTGTTCAGTGATTCTAGAACCCTAACATTGATTACTTTTGTGACTTAATAAAGACCACCACTTAATAACACCCGATAAATTGGTTTAACTCAATAAAATATAGAGGATCAATAATTAAAGAAAAACACTTGTTAATGATGAAACAACATAAAGAACACTCATGACCTGTATGACATACTCCTCACATAGGTCCGGCGTCGTATACACTCACCAAAAAAATCCCCTTTACCGACCTATATGAAGAGGATATATTAGCGCCGGCCCCAATAAATTTTCCCTACTGTATTAATATCCTCAAATAGGTCGGCGTCGTCTAGCCTCACCACATAAAAATCGTCTTTACCGACCTATTTGAGGATTATATCTTAGCGTCGTCCAATCGTCCTACTGTATTATAAATCTCCTCACATTAAGTCGGCGCCGTATACATTCAACACATAAATATGTCCTTTACCGACCTATTTGAGGAATATAATATAGTGTTTTGAATATCCTATCATCACGTTCATGATTGCTCCCGTCCGGTGACATAGAAAAGGGATTTCTTTTGGGGGAGATAAATCTAGTTACACAAGAGGGGTTTTTAGTCGTTTTGGGGGGTACGAAGGTTAAGGAAAAGAAGGAAGGGGATTAATTTTTAAGACCGACTATTGTTTCTGGCGATATTCTCACTACATAGGTCGGTAGTTTAAAAGTATAAGTAGGTCGTTTATTTGCGAAGTAATCTCCGCTTCCTTCCCAATTTGTTAGAAAATGTTAACTAAGGTCTTTAGGGTAAAATCATAATAAGAATAAAACTACTAGAATAAAATAAATATTAAAATCTCAAGAACAACATGTCGGCAACAGTCTATGGCTTCGAGAAGAAGTTCATTTCCATCTGATTTATTTATTTGCCAATTTATGTTACACGGAATAAACCAAATTCTAAAAATTATGCTGTATTCGTTTTTGTTCAATTAATTTGATGCTTTGTAAGATAGTATTTTTTTACAAATTGAGTAAACGGAATAAAGCCAATATCTAAACAATTGGCTTTATTTCCTTAGTTTTGGGGTGTAATAAGGTTAGAAAAGAGGGGAGAAAGGAGGATCGATTTTAAAGACCGCCCTATTTGTTTTTGCTAGTTCGAAAACAAATAAAGTCGGTCTTTTAAAGTACAATAGCGTCGGTATTTGGCGAATCTCTCTCCGCTTCTTCCGAATTTGTTAAAAATGTGTACCTAAAGGTCTTTATGGTCAAATATCATAAAACTACTACGGAATAACATAAAACATTAAAATCCAAAACAAAACAGGTCGCAAGTCATAGGATGGCAGTCGAGGAAGAGTTCATTTCCACTATGATTTAGATTTATTTGGCAAATTTACTAAAGACGGGAAAATAAGGCCAAATAATCTAGAATATTTGCTTTATTCCGTTTTTGTTCAATTCAAATATTACGCTTTTAAGATATTATTTTTTTACAAATTCAGTAAACGGAATAAAGCCAATATCTAGAAATTTTGCTTTAATTCCGTTATTCTGACAATATTAATTATTTAGACATGTTAGAGGGTTAATTACATGCATTGAACTTTTTTACAATAGTGGGTCCCATCACTTCCGCCGACCATTTGAGTATAATTGCCGTTTTATGGTTTATTTTTTCTGTGTCACCTAAGGAAAATTACTGAACACATAACAAGACCTAGTATAAGCGATTTTTTTCTTTATGCAACGTTTTACACGCCTTTTTACTTGATTTGTATTTCTTTTATTTTGGAAGCATTTTTGAGAAATAACAAAAAGCGGGGCGTGGCATCAAATGGTACCAGGCTGGGAAAATAAACACTACTTGACTAAATGTTGAATGTCATGAAAGAACGGTCAATTAAGCGGGGTATTTACCAAACCCCTTTCACTTAATTATGCAAATTACCCACAAAAGGTTCCAAAATAAGACCATCGACACCCCTAAGGGTGTTCTGCATTTCTACGACCAGTTTCGTTGTAACCTACGGTCACTATAGATCGCCGCCGCTTTGCGGTCTTTGTGAAACAGAGCCACGTACAGTTTGTGGCCTGCGATCAGTTTGTGGGAGCTACGCACGGTAACTGATCGACGAATAGTGGCGCAGAGTTTTTAGATGAAACACCCCCCCCAGTCATCCCGCTTTAAACAACACAAATACATGCCACACATTAATTGTCCACCTTAAAGCCCTATTTGACAGCATTCCATTATCTTTTTCGTTAATGATTTCCCTCATGTATTTCTACCCTGATCCCTGTTCTGTTTTATGTCTTGTGTTAACTCATATAATTATTAACTACTTCACGAGTAATCCAAATTTCATATTATTTTAACAAGTACCTTAATACAGCCCTAATAGAAACCTTAATACAACCTTAAATTTACCAAGCACCCTTCTGTTCAAAAAACAGACAAGTTGCACCTTCATAGTCCGCCTTTTACGACATGTAGGGGGTACCGCGGGCCTATCTACCCCCAACTCGCAGGTTGGCCCCTTTTAGTCGCCTTTTCGACATGTAAGGGGTGACAGCGGGCCTATTCTTAACCCCCACCCCAACACCAACCGAACCCGCAGAGGTCACATACGTTGAGAATACCAGTTAAGATTCTGTACATTATCATGCATAAGCGCCAATCAGTCCGTATTGACCACACGAAGAACCGATAAAGACTGGATACCACGGTATCGCGGCAGAGGAAAGTAGGCGGCCTATTTCCGTTTACGTCGAGGTAACATAGGCGTCGATTCCCTTTGAATCTCTTTCACTCTCTTTCTCCGCAAATAGTTCAACTATTTGTGGTCATGTATGCACTTTTAACCATCAATGACATTATATATCATAGGGATTTCACATTTAATACAGCGCTCTACAAGAACACACGCTCTACAGACACAAGGAAAAACAACTTTGAGGCAGCAGCTAATACAGTGCCAATGTCAACATCACACAAAAAGACGGGGGAAACCACTACATTAACTACGACAAGGCAGGGGAAGAAAGTCCAGTTTTAGTAGGAGGAAACCGGAGCACCTGGAGAAAACCGGCGAGAGGTGATCTTGGACTGGAAACCAATTACACGTAAAACCTCATGCCCGAAATTGATCGCACTGGCTACAAACGTGTGCGTATAAGAGCAGCGCAAAATGCACACCAAATAGACCGTGTCAAGCCAGAAGGTTTTGGTTAGACGAACGGAGATCCCAACACTGAATACGGGAAAATTCAGAGAAAAATATAACTTTTGCAAAATGAAAGGCTGTCCGTATACCCGTTTGTTGCGTGTAGCCCCGGGAGAGGGTTAAAAGTTTCTATGGGGGTCAAATATTTGAACTGCTCGAAACTATGAAACGTAGCTCAAATTATTCCTTAGGTTACCAGGAGTAAAAAATTCAATTGGGTCACATGTTTGTGGTGCTTCCTTCCAAGATATTTGG
Source organism: Ophioderma brevispina (assembly GCA_023653785.1). NCBI lineage: Eukaryota > Metazoa > Echinodermata > Ophiuroidea > Amphilepidida > Ophiodermatidae > Ophioderma > Ophioderma brevispina. Next base: position 2,193 of record JAMKCH010028070.1, on the reverse strand, counting down.
GAAATATATTCATAAAGGTTATTTGTTATTCAAGAAAGTCAACAATTGAATACCAAGATTTCTTTGTAAAAAATATTAAAAACTCTTTAATGATACTTGATTCAAAATCTGCTTTTTAATGTTTGGCATAGGGGTTGGTTCCTCTTTCATAGGGGGGGGAAGGGGTATAATGTCCCGTCCCCATAGAGTCCCACAGGGAATTTTGTACCCCTTCCATAATAACAACAAGGAGATGCCGAAAGTGCAAAGGCTTTCATATTTGGATTCAGTATCTTTTACATTAATAAATATTTTTACAAACAAATCTGGGTATTGCACGGGTGACCTTTCTTGAATAAACAATGACCTTTAGCCTATTTTCCCAAATATCGTGAAGGAAGCACCACACGCGTGACCCAATTGACTTTTTTTACTACCTGCTTACCTATTAATAATTTGAGCTATATTAGAATTAGAGGCATCAAACATTTGCCCCCATGTAAAAACTTTACCCCCTCCTGGCTACACGCAACAACGTATCCCAGGCAGACTTCATAATTTGCAAAAGTTATATTTTTCTCTGAATTTTCCGTGTTTCAGATATCTGTATCTCGTTCGTCTAACAAAACCATTTTCTGGGCTGATGCTCTAAAACTCTGTCTGAACGCATTGACATCCGGCTGTAAAAAATGCAAATTTCCTGGGAAATATGACAAAACTGTCACTCCAAGATTGTAACATTTCCCTCCAAGATTTCCCTTTAATTCTTTTGTATTTCTTTATTTTAAGGTCAAAATTTCCCTCCAAATAGCAAAATTCCCGGGAATGACATTCCCAAATTCCCCACTTTTTCCAGGCATGATTGACATTACCGACTCGAAAAACGATAAATACCACAATTGGGATCATTTTTTTAACATTGCTAAAATGTAAGTCAGGTAGTCTCTCTTTCGGGGGCCTGCCACTGGTACACTGGTTAACCAGTACTACTGTTCAGAGCCGGTTGTCTGCGGCTTAAACTGTCAACCCATCAGTTTATACGAAGCGCTAGCTGTGCGGAGGTGGGATGGTTACCCTGTTGAACCTAGAACAAAAGAGAATATGCTACCTACAAGAGCGCCGGTCTAGGAATGCCAACGGCAGTCATCCACAATGTGGCCAACATGTGCTTTGCATGTTGGGTGGGGAGCCCAAGGCTAGGTCCACCGCCCCGAAAACGGGATTGACGTAAGGACGGGCATCGGTTCAATATTTCGTTGCTCCAATAAAATCCTCATTGGCCGTTAAAAACAAAAAGGGCACCAACCGACAACAAAATAAGATACAGGGGGCGTTTTTCACATTCTTCCAGCCCTCCTACTAATCTTCTTCTGCGCTCCAACTCTCTTCACTCTCCTACTCTTCTCCCTACTATTTCTTGTGACTCACCGGCGGGCACCGCCTGACTACCCAAAAGGAAGGTGCGAGGAGTCACCTTGAGTCGCGCAGGTTCCGCCTGCCCAATGAAGATTAAGGCCAGAATTGGCGGATCGGGGTGAGGTTTTGGAAGTTGGAACTTGGGGAGTTTGAAGGGAGATAAGGGAGGAAGAGAATGAGGAAGAGGAAGGGGACGGTGTGTGGTGTAAGGAGGTGGAGTGGAGAGGGGAGGGGGATAGGATGGGAGGGGCTAGGATCGTGGGGGGTAGAGGGCAGAAAGTACAAGGTGTGGGGGGGTAGGAAATAGTGAAGGGATGGGGGTGTGGCAAGTCTTGGTGAAAGAGGAGCTGTGTGAAAAGGTGGAGGAGGTAAGAAGGAAGAACGAGCGATAGGGTGATATTGGTTATGCACCGGCAGTGTGGAAGGAGCCGTTGAGAAAGGAAACACTTTTTGGGCGTTGGCGGAGGAATGGGATGTGCAAAGGTTGGGGGTTGATTTTAACAGGCATGTGGGGGAAAAGGATCGAAGGTTTCGAGGGTGTTTCATGGAGGAGGGAAATGGGTTTGGAGAGGGAGAGGAATTGGGAAGGAAGAATGTTGTTGGAGTTTTTGTGATGAGAAAGAGATGTGTGTGTGCCAAACTACATGTCAAGAAAGAGGATAAAGGAAAGTGACAATTAGCTCAGGAGAAATGAGACCGAGATTGATTTTGTGGTTAGGTGGGCAAGAGGAAGAGAAAATACCTGAAGAAGTTAAGGATGCGTCAGGAGATTGCAAACACCGGTTGGTCGGTTGCGAT